>CANXYC011191781.1:0-14874 GCA_948193065.1 Aleurites moluccanus
TTAGTATTATATCTGATAATGTCATTCATACTAAGATATATATATATGGTGAATTAGTAATGCATCTCATGTTTATAAATCCACTGAGTATTTTGTACTCACCCCACCATGTTGAACCATTTCAGGGAAAGGAGAGTGAGGCACGAATATCCCGGCTACTTGTATATTCCCAGCCACGGAGCAGATGTATAGTCCTTTCCTAGAGTAGTATAGATTACTCCATAATATTAGCTGTGTATATAAGTATGTGAGTATGACTTGTGGATGTGTAAATATATAATTATATTTGTGATGTGTTTGAACATTTTGCTATGAGTATAAATGTATGTCTTTATATAATCACATAATAACAGGGGTGCAGCTGACATGGTAAGCTTACATGATTGTGGCATATGTATAAATGATATTACAGGTAATTGCTATATGATTGTGATGTATGAACATATTACATGAGTTGATATAGGTTATGCATTTTGAGTTGTGTTTGGAGGTTGAAAAGGGATTTGATATTAATATTTGAAGTGTTTTATTATATTTTCTATTTGGGCAATGTTAATATTATAGGGGAGACTCTGTCCGATTTTCTGTAAACTCAAAGTGTTTTTAAAAAAAATATATCATAAAATGATTAAATGAAATGAAATGAAAGCATGTAACTTGGGTTCTTCGTGGTACTGGTATGTAAGTTATTCCGTACCCTAGGACCGTCACAGCCCTATAGTGTGGGGTGTGACACTTTTGTAATCCATATGCATCTTTTAAATTGCAAATCTAATCGACCCTACTGACCGTACCATTCACTGCTATCATTTATTGAATTGTTCTTTGAATTGATTTTATTGATAATTGATCCTATTGTCGTAAATGAACCCTAAATGTGAATTGTACTTATATGATTTTTTATATATGAACCTTAAATTGCATCCATTTTAATACATTGACAGAGAAACCCTTTCGATGGAGTAGGGGTTAAAATACATCAGCATTGTACACAATGAAATAATGTGGACCCTAGCTAGGAGGGGGTAAGATCCTGTCCATATAGTCTGATCAACTATATGAGTGGTAGCATGCAACAGGACTATATCCTCTGCTTAATATCTATGGGGACATGTGGACCTGAATATTTTGTCATGCAATTGTACTGATGTGGCAAAATGTGACCTTTGATATATTGATTACTAAAATTGATCTAAAAACCTTCATTGTGTACCTAACTTGCCTGCATGATTGTATATTTATATCTCACTGAGTTATATACTCACAAAGTGGTTGTTTAATGTTTTTCAGGTTTGGAAGGAAATAGAAGAGGTTCCAAGGTCTTCTCCTTCTTTTGGAACCAATAAGGTTAATGTATTTATTATCATTTTGGGGTTAAGTAGCTACTCTAGATACTCCATAGTAAAATTCGAGATTATAAATGTAATTGTAAAATAACAATATAGATTTAGTGAATTGATAATATAGAATACATTAATATAATGACATGAGATGATTAATACTATGATTAACTTGAAGTGATTGATAATGAAGAAAATGAATAATAAGTGACTAATGACTAATAAGTGAGTAAGTGATAAGTGGATTAAAAATTTATTGACTGTATTAATGTGATTGAATTATGAGAAAGTAAATAATTGGCATTGAATTAAAAAAGTAATTGAATTAAGTATTGAAGATGTGAAGACTGTGAAATGATTATAGAAGTGCTATGAATATTTTATTGAATTACTGAAGTTGAGGTTATAAGGGGGATTATTAAGAGTGCTATTTGTTCTACAGGAATTAATTTGAAATTATAAAAGAAACTCTGGTGAAATTTTTATGAAATTAATTAGTAATGGGTTTTACGGATATCTAGTGACTTTAAGTTTTCACATTCCTAGAACCATCGCATTCATGAAATGGAGATGTGACAGAAAGTTATTTTGATTCTAAGTGTTTGTGTAGGTTGAATCTAAAGTTTGGTATGTGAAAGACTTTTTTTAAAGTTAGTATGGATTTAAGAATTACAATCCCTACATGTTCAACTTTCTTAATAGACTTGTCAGGTAATTGAACAGTAATATATGTAAGAGGTTTAAAAGTTTGGTTTAGATACCTAACTTCAAAACACGTGGTTAGATGCCCCTGAATCAACTATCCATAATTTTTTAACCCATAATTAAAACTATTTGAAGCAATTGTGTAAGAAATATCTACACGGCTTTGATAGTTCGCATAGCCCCTTTCTGTAATGCCTTTTCCCTTCCATATGTACTTCTGAACTTCTTTAGAAATAGCATCAACAATAATTGTAGTCTACTCTTTTGGTTATATAATCTCTTGAGGAGTTACTACTTTTTTCCCAGGAAATTCAGTAACATTAGCCACCATCCTACTCTGTTCACTTTAACAATCTAATCTCTCAATTAAACTTTCGTTCTATCTGAATCATTTTTGGAATCTAATTTCCAACTCAAATCTCTCGAATCTCACTGTTCTAATACTATGAACAAATTAAGAATACTAGCTGGATCGAGAAAATAGAGAGAGAAAAATATCTTACGTTTTATTAATTGTATGTATCTGCTTAATATACTAGCTACTATATTATATACAATATATTTACAAGTACATAATACTATATACTAAAGCTATACTGTTTGTTAAAATGAGTTGTCGTAATGTAAATGGGCTACATATGGGCTACTAACACAATAATTAAATTATACTTACAATCTTAAATATTCTATTATTTTTTCATAAAATTATTTGTTATTATCGAGTATTCACTTATATTTACAAGTTTGAGTAACTAGTATCCAATGCACTAAATCCATTACCTTTTTCTCTATCTTAATTTTGGTTATTTTATTTATTGAGATTCATTGTATTTGTAACTGAAACTGGAGGTTTTTTTGGTTTGACATTTCTTTTTTATGGGTTTGGTTTTTCTTATTTATGGGTTTGGTATAGTCATCATAAAAATTTCTCTGTGAGTTTCTTCTTTTGTTTTGGATTTTTTTTTTTTTTGTATATTGAAATTATTTTTTTTTACTTAATCAGGTGAATTAATTTTGATTTTTCTTTTCCTATAATTTTCTTATAATTTCTTTTTCTTTTTCTTTTTCTTTTTCTTTTAAAGTTTGGTATGTAACAAATTTCTTTTTAACAAATTTCAATTAAATTTTGTTATTTAATCATGTAGATTCATAGTTGAACTTTCATTTAGCCTTGTATGGTGCATTTTGAGTCTTATCATTTACTCTCCCAAAATTTATCAGTTTCATTATATCTTCTTCTCCATCTTAATTGTTTGTTTTGATTTAGTCCTATTTGTGAATCAGGCTTACACCCCTCAATGAAGGAAGAAAATAAACAAGTCTTGATGGGATTACTTGTTTCTTAATTATAGTTAAATTGTTTAATTTTTATTATTTATGCGAGTCCAAAATGGTGTCATGTTATCGACTAATTGGGTCTTAAGACTAATATTTGGGTGACAGGGGTTACTCATGGCTTTATTGGTAAAATAGAAATTTTAAATGAACAGTTTAAATCATATGCAACTTTAGATACGGCAAAATTGTCCTTGCTCATTTGGGTGACAAGTGTTATTCATGACTTTAAGTTAACTACTTAAATCATATGCAACTTTAGAGACAGTAAAAATACCCGACTCAATAAGAATCTACATAGAGTCTCAATCAAAACAAGAAAGCTTCACTTTAACTAAAGAATGGAACAGTACAAGAAAAAGACTTAGAAATTTTTTAATAGAAATAAGAGTGAGAATAGTAAAACCCATCCTACCATCCCTATGCAACTTCACTATAACAATGTGCTTAAGAAAGAGAGCGAGTCTATGACTTACTTTAGGTATGACCACGATTTTGGAACAGCTAATTTCAGTTCCTAAATTAAGTGAATCCAAAACTGAAATATTAAGAGGTAATTTCAATTCGGTTTAAAAATTCGAGATAATTTTGATTTCAATTCTAAATTTAATTCTAATTCTGGTTCGATATTATTTAAATACAATTTCAAATCGAATTTAATAAAAATATATATATATATTAAAAAAAAAAAAAAAAAGAGTTTAAACTTAATTCTTATGAATTAAGCGTATACATAACATTATTTTTTGTCTTCTTGAAATGTACCCTAAATATGTCATATTTAAAACCCTTAATTTCAGCATTTGTAAGTTCTTGGTCTACTTAAAAGTTTTTTTTGCTTGGTTATCAACATCAATATCAAACTCTCAATTTTCATGAAAATGATGAGAATTAGTGAATTCACCAATTAAATCCTTATTATTATTGGTATTTATATTTTTATTTGTCGTTATAAAATTTTTGGATATAAAAAATATAGAGTAAATAATTAATAATGCTAATAGAATTATAGAATAAAAATTAGAATAGTTAAGGGGATAATAAAAATAAATTAATTGAGAATTTGGATGATAATTAAGATATTGTGATTATGGGATAATAAAATAAATTAATTGAGAATTTAAATACTAATTGAGAAATTAAGAGGATTTTTGGATGTCATAATAAAATTAAAACTTAAACTCTATAATAAATTTTGAAAAAATAATAACTATAAAATTAAAATTTAAAACTCTATAATAAATTTTGAAAAAAATAATAACTATAAAATTAAAATTTAATTACAAATTGTTTGAACGTCATTATATCATTTCTCAATTTTATTAAGAATAAAAAATTATAAAAAAATAAAATAAAATAAAAATATTATTGAAAAATCTCAATAAAAAATAAGCTACACTTTCTAACTTATTTTTTATTACTTAAAATACTTCCTTTCTATTTTTTATTTTTTTTTAAACATTCAAACACTTTAAGTTACTTAAAGGTTATAAATTTTTTAAAACATCCATTTTAAATGATTATCTTTATTTTTTAAAAGGATTCAAATACCCTCTAAATTTGAGAAAGACTAATAAAAATCTGAAATATTATAAAAAAAATAATGAATAAAATATTAATATTTGTATGCATTCTTAATTTTTTTGTCCTAAATTACTCTTAATAATTAACTGTTTTTTACTGTTAATTAGATTATTTTAATAAATTACCAGCACGTAGATTGCAGTGACCACCATTTATTTTATTTTTTTAAATTTGGAATCTAATAACGTTTTCGATTCGATTTCATAATTATGAGAATAGAAATCCAACCTTATAATCACAATTTCATTTTGATTTAAACCGAATCAATTTTAATTTATTTCGATTTGATTTCAAAGCAGACTATGGTCATGCATAACTTTCTTATTCATTCGAATTTACCAAGAAGGATATATATCAAAATACGACGGTTTGTTTATGCTATTCACTATCTAGCACACTTTATGTCGGCATACACAAACATCTAAGTAATCAGAAAATAGTAGCTAGAACAAACATCAAACACTCCATACTGCACCTAAATATATTCAAAATAAATACCATTTCTTGTTGCAAGAGTGATCCAATAGCAGGATAACATTAATAAGAAAAATGAAAACAAAAATATAAAATTCAAAATCACGCCAGTAAGGGCACTTCAACAAATAGTAGAGATGATAGGGTAGTCAATAACAGCACAAGTTCAATTGAAAGGAAAAAAACTAAAACGAAGGATACACGAATTGATAAGATACCATATTGCCAATACATAGTTCCAGGTTTTCATCAACACAAATTAAGTAATAATCCTATCAGATATCTAATCAAACATTCCCTTCAAGTCCCACCTAGAATTTTTCACTCGAGATATAAATGATTCAGCCACTTCCAGACCGCGCCTGCAAATAAATAAAGATAAATTGTGTTAATGTCCTTTCACTAACCATGGTCCATGGTCAGCCCACCATCGGTCTGCACAATCTGCCCTCACCCTTCCTTACATTGCATTAATTCATCAAGAGATAAGAGTCACTTACCTTACTGGGAGATCCTGATCCTGATCCTGATCTTGATCTTGACCTTGACCTTGCTCTGCTTATTCCAAGAAAAAATAATGTAACTTTCTAATAATTAGAGAAATACAGCAAAATTTAAAATGTAAAAATTTAAGAGATTTTACCTGAATGATTTAACAGGTGACACTGATCTGGACTTTGATACTGATCGTGAATGAGATCGTTCCAGTGATTTGCTGCATATGAACACAGAAAATTATAACTATTTAGTAAAAACAAGTTGAACTAAAATTTACATCCTATATAAATATATGTACATATGGAGAGACGCACACAAACACACACCTTCGGTTCCTTCTCGGACTTCTGCTTCTGCTGCGGCTTCTACTTTGGCTCCTTGATGGAGAATCTTCAAACCTCTTTACCTGTCAAAATAGAACATTCAACAAAAACCATGACCAATTCAGAATGCACTTTCATTGGAAGACTTTAAAAAATCAAATATTTTATCATGTATGGAGAAAGCATCTTCATGTAAAGGAGATGGTAACTTGTGTTTATTCTATTATTCCAATTGCACTCACAGGCATACATGTGAACAATGTATTTATTTAATAACATATTTGGTACTTGTGTATTCTTATATATATAAAAAATTAAATGGATGAATGATATTTGTTAATGATAATATAACAATGTCTGAGAATATGACGTAGGCATAAACCCATGTTTGAGTCCCCCTCCCCCTAATACGTATGTATATATATATATATATATATATACACACACACACGCACACGCACATTTTTGTTTATTCTACAAATAAGCATGTCAAATTTAATGCCTCCAGTCTCGTTGTTGCAAATATTTGTAGTAATCCAAAATAAGGAAGGGGTGGCCAGAGGAATTAACAGTTCCAAATACATTAACAAAATTCTAAATATTTACCCCAATATAAGCTCTTGCCCAAGGATTTCTAAACTCTGTGTCATCCAGCTTCCGTATCTGCATAATAAAAGCTTAAGTAAGTTGTTAGTTATGATAAAGAAATTAAATGCAAAATCCAAAATGCAAATAGAACAACTAGGAGTCCCTATGCCCTCTCTCTCCCAGCAACTCTGCCGAATGAGAGTGATTGGAGAGAGAAACAACTTACGGCATATTTCATGTCTTCATGATTAGTATAATCAACAATACCAAAAGTTCCTGAATATAAAGAAAGCCAACGGTGTCAATTTAGTAGAAACACTATGAGGACAGCTGTTAAATGTTTAATGCGGAATATCCAATGTATCAAAGTGTTTTCATCCCAACCACAACAGGATAATTCCAATATATGGCAATAAAAAATGCTAAAATATGAATAAATTTGTGAATAGTTGCTCTACAAAAAGGCATACCATCACTGTCACGAGAAACTTCAGCAAAGCACACATCGCCTGCTTTTCGCATATGATCCTGAAATCAATCTATTAGTTAGGTAACAATTACACAAATGAAAAGTGCAAGTTAGTTGATTATCACAAATTCCCAAACCTTCAAATCTTGCCAAGAAGCAGAAGATGGCAGTCCACGAACAATAACTGCAAATAAGACATGCAGACTTGAGTATTCAGAATAAAACTAGAACTGTATGCAAGGACATGCAAAAATTTTCCATAGCATTGAGCCAAACTAAAATACTCATAAGTCACAATGAACCTCGAAATTCAGAATGGCGTGAGATGCCATATCGACCGCCACCTCCACCACCATAGCTACCACGACGATCACTTGAAGATTGTCCCCTACCACCATGGGCAAGCTCTACCTGGGTGAACAATAATAAGAAACCATTATTAGGAACCAGACTGAGAGTTCGCATTAAGGTGGTTTTTAATAAAATTGAAATTTAAGTATTGAAATTTAAGTATTGAATAAAATAAGTAATATTATTTTAAATTGGAAAAATATTTAAAAATTTAACCACTTATTGTATTTAGTGCAAATTTTAAGTTAAAAATTTGCACTTACGATTGTAAATTTTTTTAGCTTAACTGAAACTTTTAAGATAAACATTAACAAACAACTTAAAACAATTAAGTGCTGAAACTTTTAATTTTAAGTTTTGAATGGTGTTATCAAACACCACCTAAGACAATTGGAACTAGTTATATTACCCTCAAACGACAGCCATCAAAATTATAGCCATCCCGACCTCGGATTGAATCTTCTGCATCTCGAGCATTCTCAAACTGCAAAATAAACACACATAAGTCCAAAATATATTCTCTCTTCTCCCCTCTTTCCCTGGCAATAGAAAGAAATGAAACTTTTATGTGTTTCTATGCAAGATAAAAAAGGAATAAGAGTACCTCCACAAAACAATAACAAGGAGGGCGAGGTGGAATCTTCAACTCAATATCTAGTATCCGGCCATACTACAAACAAAATTACATGCATAAAGATTAGCTATTAGCATTTTAAAAAAAAAAAGTATACAAAACCAAGCTAATAAAAAGTTTTTTAAAAAAATTATGACTAGACTAGAAAGTAGCTGCATAAGGAACACATTTATATAAAAGGAAAGTCCACCAGAAGTGTAATATTTGTAATGATGTATCAATATATTTTTGATGTTTTAAAACCATGAATTGTAGTAATATGCATTAAAGGAAAGTCCACTTGAAGTGTAATATTTATAATGGTGCATCAATATATCTTTCGATGTTTTAAAACCACAAATAACAGTAATATGCATGGTTTGATTTTTAAGCATCAATATTTGTAATGGTGCACGTGGTAGTAATATGCAAGGTTTGATTTTTAAGCATCAGGAACAGAATGCTCAAGACAGAGACGATAATAAAAAGAAAAAAAGGTTCAGTGATGTGCAGACTCATGCATACTTTTCTATGGGTAAGAAATTACTATTATTATTTCTCAGGAAGCAAGGTAACAAAGGGACGAATTCAGTCAAAATGAGTGAACCTTATTATTCATCTAATATCATCAAGATTGCACAACAGATCATTGAAATCAAACCTTGTAAAATAGATCTTCAACTTCCCATTCTCTTATGTCTGAGGGCAAGTTGCCAACATAGATTGTCCGAGAAAAGCGGCCGCTCATTTTTGCTATCGGAGGAATGTAGCAAAGCTTCACTGCAGAGAGCAAATGAACCACATAAACAGAGAAAAACCACCTCATTTTTTTTTAGAAATACAGTAACACCATCCACTCCTGTTCCATTTATCATCAGCAATCTGACGATAGCAAAAGATAGCAAAACCAAAAACTATGAAGCAAACCAAGTGAGCAATCCTCCATGTGAGCTGTGCTCCAAAAGCTCCATTGCTCATTTGCTCCAAGATGCTCCAAAGCTCTAATAAATTTGAAATTTATTTTGCTCTCCTCATCCTCCCCTGAATTATTGCAGGCGTATAGTTCTTCTGAGAGTGAGCAAGAATCTCCAGTTATAAAAAATAATACCCATAAGTCCACCCTGATTCTCCCACTCCCTCTCTATATCCCTATGTATGATTGCCAAGCTCATATTTGTCCAAGCGCTTGTCATCTATCATAAAGAAAGCATTTGTGTCATGAGATCAGGTAAGATTGATTATATATTTATGCATTTACCTCACTTAGTTTTCCCTTTTAATAAAATTGAAGAAATAATCCTGAAAAATACATAAAACATCCTCCAGTTCCATTAACTTTAGTCAAATAATGAAACTTGGCAAGAAATCATCTTCAGGGAGAGGAGAGACAGTATATAAATTCATCAGCCTGTCTTACTTATGTATTTATTTTGGCAATTGAGTTGAAATTTATTGCAAACTATTCCATTTAGTGATTCAAGAAAACTTGGGTCTACAATGTTCAAAATATTAATGTGTAGGTATGTATGTTGCATTTATTTTTTTTTTCATTCTTTTATCAGCAGAGTCAATAAAGTATCTTCAATGATGCTCTACCTGGATTCCTTACTTTTGTAATGGCAATGTAATACCTAATAAAAGTAACACCTTATGTCTCCAGATCTTTTCTTTAGGACTTAAAAGCATCTACTACAAAGACTTAAATTATTCTCCAATAACCATACAAATAAATGAAAATTACAGAGAAGTAAATCTATCACTAAGCTTGAGCAATTGAAGAGAGTAGTGCTATTGATCATGCTTAATAGCCAAAAAGCAGCACTCTCAATTTCACTGAATTTTCACTTATCATCAAGAATCCTTCTTTAACCATAGCTGTTATCTTGATCCAATAACGTCCTACAGGTAGATAATTACTTGGATACAACTCCACCAACCAACCAACACACCCCAAACCCACACCCACCAAAGCAAAGAACACAAAAAAAAAAAAAAAAAAGGAAAAGGAAAAAGGAAGAAGGAAAAGGCCAGAGAGAGAGAAAGATAATTAATCTTAAGTTCTCTCCCAAGGAATGCATGAAGAGACATTACCCTCTAGATTTCTAATGCCTTGGTGGTAAGGAAAGTCATGTAATAGAGGCTTTTTTTTCACTTAATAACATCCCATTTACATACCCTTCATTTCGGGTCGCCAAAAACTTAAAGCAATAGGATAAAAGGATTGATTCCTCAATCCTACTCCCAAATCCCAATATCTGAATGGCATCACCATTGATAGACATCCCCTCCGTACCAAACTAAAATCCAAACTCATACCAGAACATTTAGAAAACCCAGGAAAGGTCGTGATTGTAAAAAAATCTATGTTATATAATAATTCTAGTAGAGTCCCACATTTGCACTAAAAGAGAGCAAGAGAAAGAGATAGCAAAATCCATAAACAAATAAGAGAATCCAGTAATGGATAATAATTAACAGGTTTAGATGTTAGCACCCAATTCTTAACAAACCTCACTAGATGATACCAATTAAGATATTCTCATAGCAAAACCCTAAAACAGAGAGACGAGAGAGAGAGAGAGAGAGAGATGAGCTTTATTGACATTGTACCGAAAGAGCTGAGAGCAGAGAGGCAGAGCGGGCTGGACAGACTAAGCGAGTCCCAAAGCAGAAGCGTCCTTCTGTGAACCAAGCAGCTAGGTTTGACGCAGCTTCGGGAGAGTTAGGGTTTCTTCTTTGTGTAGCTCTTCTGAAAAGCTTGGGCCTCGTGTGGCTGGCTCTGACCACTCCCGCCGGCTTATATAAAATTATATTATAAGGATAAAATAATAAATAATAAATTACTAAAAATAACCCTCACACTTTCCATGCTTCAAATTTGGTTGATTTATTTATTTTTGTTAAAATTGATTATTTTAACAAGATGTTAAATTTTTTTTTTCTAATTTTGCTTGTTAATTTATTTTAAAGAAAGGCATCATGAATCTATTTATCTTAAATTTTGTAAATTTTTGTAATTGCATCTTAGTTTTAAAACTTAAATGATTTTATCCATTTTAAAACTTTATTTATAATTTAAAAATAATAGGACTCGCGATTTGAATGTTCAATTAAAGCTACCGATAATCAACAAACAGTTCACTTGTATAGTCTAAGTAGCAAGTATCTCGTTGCAGTAGTATTTCACCCTACGTTATAAAATGATCTCCTTCACTATATAAAAAGAGTTTCCTTATACATCTCTTTCAAGCTTATTCAATATAAGTGGGCAAATAATTCTTGACACATATGAGAGAGAATTTGGATCAAATCATCACAAGACTCTAAGACTAACAATCAAACATGCAAACACGTCATCCCACTATTCGTCTACAATTTGATGTGACAAAGACCTACCAATCAAAAATAGTTACGTCACTCACTCACCCAATCTCCAATGCAAAAATTTAGCTTAAATACACTTACTCTCCTTCTAAAAACAGGAGGCGAGAAAGCAGTGATAAACTCTAAACCTATTTAAATTTTCAAAGCCTTTACTCCAAATTTGTATTCACTGATTTAAGCATTAGAGGTTCACGCCAAGCCAAATTTTTGGCCTTTTAATGCTTTTTTCCTCTCATTTCTCTTTTCTTGCAGATAGCTAGCCCAAAAATAGAATAACTCAGCTTTCAATTGACCAAAGTCCAGCACTTCTAGCTCTAATTCCAGTGAGAGGTGGCCTTAAGCGTGGGATCCACTAAGAAAATCGCATAAGCTCTGGTGTCGTTTATAGGATCAACATTTGTAAGTGTAGACCATCG
Source organism: Aleurites moluccanus (assembly GCA_948193065.1). NCBI lineage: Eukaryota > Viridiplantae > Streptophyta > Magnoliopsida > Malpighiales > Euphorbiaceae > Aleurites > Aleurites moluccanus. The sequence continues at coordinate 12,081 of CANXYC011191781.1, forward strand.
ATATGCAACTCAACTAGATGGGTGGAGCTAATAAGAAGAACAACGGAGTACAAGCATCTTTTAGGGAATGATCCCTAGGAGACAGGTCCTTGACATTTGAGGAGCCACAAAGCGAGGAGGAAGAGATAGTAAACAACGATGCTAACAAGGCCTTGCACGATTTGCCATGCCAACCTCTCAAATAAGGCCTAACGTTAAAAGGTCATCTATTGTGACTAAACATTTTGATATTAAATTAGCCATAATTTAAATGGTACAATAATCTCCATTTGAGAGAGGAGCCTTAGAAGACGCCAACATTCACTTGGCAAATTTTTTAGAGACTTGGAACACTTTCAAGATGAACGATTGTTACTGTTGATGCCATTAGGCTGAGACTTTTCCTTTCTCTCTGAGAGACAAGGCCAAGAAATGGTTGATTTCTCAAGCTCCGAGTTTTATTACTATATAGGATTCACTTGCAAAGTTATTTTTAACCAAATATTTTCAACTCAGAAAAATAGCCAAACTATGGAATGATATCACAAGCTTCACTTAAATGGTGTAATACCCTAGACGGAGCTAATTAGATGGCAGTCAATCGGAGTATTAAAAAGAAGTGAATAGACATCGATAGAAATTGAAGATATGAAAACAGTTACATAAAATAGAATAGAACATAAGTAAATTTGAAGAATTAAGTAAATATGACAGAATGATGACATAATGGTAAAAGTTAGCCAGACACAAGTAATTTAAGTTAATAAAAATTAATTAATTTAATAAGAGAAAATTAATAGTTAAAAGATGACAGTTAAGAAAAATTTGGTACAGAGATTAAAGACTTAGGAGCAAGCGACTGTAGAGACAGTCATGGAATGTTAAACATAGTAAATGGAAGTCTGTAATGGAGAATTCATAATGGTTATAAGTTAATTAGAAGTTAGTTAGAATGAAAAGAGGATGAAAGTGCAAAGGATTATGGTGTTTAGGGAGGAAAAAAGAATTTTTCAAATAAAAGGCAAATGTGACCCACCAAATTTGTCACCATTTTATTTAAGTTGAAAAGTCAACAATTTTGGTCTTTTTAATTCATGAATGGGCCGGCCATATAAGGAAATGAATATTAAATTTTAGTTGTTTTTACTTAAGTTAAAATAGTATTAGAATAACATTTACACTTGTAAAAAATTGATTGGAAAAAAATTTCATACTTATCTTTCAATATTTCTTTTGTTTCTTTAAGTAAAAAGGGACAAAGTAAATTTTATTTCTTCATCATATAATGGGTCGGCCATGTTGAAGTATGGTGGCAAAAGAATACAATTGTTTGTAGTAATTAATTTGAAAGAAAGGATTGAGCACATGATAAAATTTACAAAGGAAAAATCTTAACTATTCTAGAATTATCTAAAGTTATCTACAAAAATATCTATCAATAATTTATTAGATTAGTAATTAGATTTTCTTTTTATATATTTATATATGTATAAGGATAAGAACAAAAGGAGTTGGATAAAGAAAATCTTCACCAAAATTCAAGAGTGGCCGAACCAAACTAAAAAGTTTCTTAGGAAAACCTTTCATCAAATCTTCTCCAAAAGCCTACCTTTAAATAATTTTGGTGGTTTTATTCTATAAAAAACAATAGTTAAGCTATTGTAAGAGAGAAAAGAGTGATTAAGGAGTGAAATAATGTAAAGAAAGGAAGATTAAAGAGAAAGTAGAAGGAAGGATTTCAAGGTGACAAGGAAGAGAAGAGTTTTGATTAAGGAAAAAAAAATTATTTTCTTTGATGATTTCTTGTTTAATGGTGATTATTGATTATTTGGGTTCTTGAATTTATAAGTTTGAATAAGTCATGGAATTTGTAATACCCTAGGAAGCCCCATCTTGTATGCATAAATTGATTCTCAGTTTATGGTTTAAAAACATTGAAATGATGGAAAATAATTTTAGAAACACAGTTAGAAAGCAAATGCAAAACTTTTTCGAAAATCGTTAGTATCGAAAATACTGCAGGAAAAATAGCAGTCCAGCTAATTTAAGAATTTTTGACCCAAACTTGGGGGGATGAAATAAATTAATTTTATGTGTGGTGAAAAGAAAGAGTTGAAAAATATTTTGGAATACTAAAAATGAGAGTAATGGTAAAACTGTAAATAAAGGCAATTTTAAGGGCAATTTTGGAAATCAACTGTCTGGGATCCAGAAATGACCCATAACTATTTTTAAATGATAGAATAACTTAAAATAATGTATTTCACTCCCCATATTTGAGGTATCGATATCAATTATTCCAAATAATAGAGAATATGAAAGCTAATGAGGCATAAAATAGTGAAAAGTTAAGAATATGATTGTAATGAAAAAATAAATACATGTTATAGCAATTAAGTGAAATGAGAAGTAAATGATATACTAATAGTTCCTATAATGGTATACATAACTGATTATTGAGATTCAAACATAAGTAAATAAATATTAAGCTATTGTTTATTGAAATGTAGGGAATATGATAATAAGAAATGAGTTAATGGTCAAAATGATGAAGTACAACAATAAGAGATTAATGTAATGATGTTGATAAGGTTATTGAACATATTAAGGTATAGTATATTAAAAGTCTAAGTACTGTATTATCAAATGTTTATGGATTATAGTTCGTATATTGATAAGAAATGATATGAGAACTATGAAATTTGACATATTAGTCTAAGTAATATGATAAGAGATATCGAGAAAATATTTACAAAGATGATTGGAGACTGTTTGATATATATATATATATATATATATATATATATATATATAT
>CANXYC011191853.1:0-14052 GCA_948193065.1 Aleurites moluccanus
TTAAGTAGTTTATATTAAATTAGAAAAATATTATTTTTCAAGTTTTAGTATGTTAAAATGAAGTATATTTTACAAGGAATTTATTGACTATTTATTTATAATTTTTGGACTTAAAATGAATTTTCTACAAATTTTCAAAAAATTAAAATTTGGACCAATCAGAGACTGCCACATGGCGGCCTCGGATTGGCTGCCAGCAGATTTTAATCTACTAGAACGTGAGAAGCAGCAGAAGCAGCAAAAGAAGAAGAAGAAGAAGAGGAGAAGTCGGTGGTCGGTGGTCCGACTTCCGGTGTCGATTTCGGCCAAACCGGAGGGAGGTGATCGACACCTCCTATACCACCGTGTAGCCTGCCATGAGGAGAGTTTATAGGCACTAGTCTTGCTCAATTCCGACCACCAGGTAAGGAGTTATTTCTGTTCAAAATAGCTCCCATGACCATGTTGTCAAAAAATTTCAATTAGCCATAACTCTCTCATTTGAACTTCAAATTGAGTGATTCTTGTTCCTATGATTTTGTTTTGACCCCAGCTTTCTTTTGGTACCTATTTTGCCACCTGAAGTTCTCTGGAAAAGGAGATCGAAAAACGAAACCACCAGACCTTCAATGGCGGATTCCGGCCAATTTCGGTGGCCAATCCCGATGAATCTAATTTTGTTTAATTCCATTTTTTATAGGCTTTCCAATTGCACCAATTTTGCCCCGATCGGAGATCGAAGCTGGGACTGGAAAATATGGGACACGCGTAGATTTTCGATAAATTTTGAGTAAGTATGATTTAAATTATTCTAAAATCAATTATTAATTATTTGGAGTATGATTGGAGACAATTTTATGAAAATGGATGAATATTTATACTGATATTGGAGAATTTAGGCAGTTAAAATTTAATAACTGTATTTTTTATTAGATGCAAAAATTAAAGTAAATTTGCTATATTATTTTGGAGTTATTATAGAAATTATTTGGATGAGAATTATAGAAAAATATTGAGTTTAGCGTTGATTTTAGAATTTTCGAGCGGTGAATTATTAGGAATTGTGTTTTTACTGAAGGTAAGAATTAAGATGAATTTATTATTATTGATATGGAAATTATTATGAAAATTAGGTGGACAATATTTATGGCATTTAGATACTGAAAAGTTAATTTATTTAAGCATTAATTTAATGAAGTTGATAATTAAATTAAGTCTATAAAGATATTAAATTAAGATAATTATTGAAATTTGGTAAATAGATTACTCACTATTATTATTATTGATACATCGATATTGATGGATTAGACCGATTAGATATTAGATTTGAGTTGGAATGTTTATTTATTGCTATAAGTAATTAATTATTTATTTGAATCAAATGATTAAGGCATATAAAGTTAATTATAAATATTTTATTGCTGAGTTGGAGACCCATGAGGGGTCAATTGATTGATAGTATTGGATTTGGACCGATGGGCTGATTATTAGAAGTGTTTTTATTTTTGGAGGTTATGTCCTATTTTAGGGGAGGTTCTGCCAAAATTTTGGCAAATTCTCGAAATTCGTTCTTTATATTTCTGAGTCAGTATTTGAGTATTATTATAATGAATCTCGTATGTGGTATATATATTTCAGATGTATTCCATACTGTCATCAGGAGACGCTCCGAAAAGAGCTAGCTGGTTAATGGTTGTCAAATTGTGAGTTGATATATTTAATTTAACTCTGCATGCAAGCATTGATGAATGCATTGATGAATGCATTGATGGATGAAATATATGTAATAACTATCATTATTGCATTAGATTTAAGAGTATGATGTATGTTTATGTCATATTATATGATGTTTATGATAATGATGAATGATATTATACGTATATGTTGCCGATGGAAAATAGGGTGATGTGAAATCCACCACTAACACATAAAATATCAATAATGTAACGTGTCACAACATGATTTATGATGATGTTATTACAGGGATTGCCTAGTTCGAGTTGATCTCACCGTGGCCCCTGGACATGGATAAGACAGTATAGGGATGCCTGTTTTGAGTTGATCTCACCGTGGCCCCATAGTTGAAATTTAAGAGAGCCAAGGGAAGGGGTCGGCTCCCTATTTATGATAAACGAAAACATAAATGAGGTTGGATTCCACGAACATTTTCCATCATGTATGTTATGTATGTTTATGGGTGATTATATGAGATGTGATATTTCATGTAGATTTAATAAATGACCTGCATGTTAAATTAATTTATATCAGCTCATTTAGTCAAACGCTCACCCCTGTTCAAATATTTTTTCCAGGTTTCGGATTGAGCTTACAGAGATTGAGTTTTTAAGTTAAGTATTCATGCTTTTCATTTCTCAGGCAGTGGAATTATTTTGCATTATTATGTAATTATTTTATGGTCATTGTGTTAAAATCTATAGAGCTTCGCGTTGTTATTTTCAATGTCAGATTTATGGTCATATTTTTATGGGTTATTATGTTAAGCAGAAATTTTTAAATAATGATGTTAAGTTATTGAGTTTCTGTTGTCAGTCAGGCTTACTACGGGTTTCGGAAGCATTATGCTTTCCCGTTCCCTAGTGCCGGTCACGTGCCCAATGAGGTCGGATCGTGACATATTTAGCATTATGTGATATAATTTTAAAATTTATAAATTAAATGTGAAAATAATATAATTACTGTAAATTATATGATGTATAATAAATTATAAATAACAATTAATGATGTGACAATTAAATTTTTAATAAAATAATTAATAATATTTTTATTTTTTTTTAAAGCTACATGAAATGCAATTTGAATTGTATATATGAAAATTAATATAAAATTTTAGTTGTAGTTTAGAATAGAATAATAAAAATTATAAAAAAAATAAAATGTATATATAAATTAATTAAATATAAAATTCAATTAACTTGAAATTAAATATAGAAATTTAATAAAATTAATTTAAAATGTATTTTAATAAATATTTTTATTAATATATTACATAATATCTATTAATTTATATAAATAAGTAAAATTATTAAAACAACAAATTATTAATAATATCTAAAAGTTAAAATTAATATATCAATATTTTATCGTATATATAATTAATCATGAACTCGTATTTTGTATAATTTTATTTATTATATATTTTATTAAAATATGATAACGTATGTTAATTATTATTATTAATTATTTATTAGATAATAAATATATATAAATTTATCAAATTTTTAAATTTTAAGTAGTTTTGATTTTAATAATAAATATTATAATATTAATTTTATTTTAAAAAATTAAATTATTTAATAAATTTAATTATTTTTATTAATTCATATTGGGTTATCGAGTTAGGTTATGGATTAAGGTACAGGTCGGATAATTTGAGTTGGGTCATCGAGTTGGACGAATTGACCTACAAGTTAGGTCGTTCGAATTCAAATTATTTAGATCGGGTCATTTTTCAGGTTAAATGTTTTCGAATTCAAATTATTTAGATTGGGTCATTTTTCTGGTTAAATATTAATTTAAATAGATTTGGATCAGATGAATTCGAGTGAATCATCGGATTAGGTAAAAATTTACCATCTCTAATGATATTATTATTATTATATTAGTCAATTTTTAATAATTTTATTTTTATACATTTAAACTCTATTTTCTCTTTTTTAAATTTGTTTCTTCTTTCTTTACTTTAGACGTGATTTTCCCAATCCTACTTTGAGAATAAAACGTTATTACTATACTTTATTTCGAAATTATTATATTTAATGCTTAGTGAAAGAAAAAAGAAAAAAAAAAAAGAGATGCCAATAAAAAAAAAAAAAAATTAATTTCATTAATTTATGAGATACATAGAAAGAGAAAATTATAATAAATTAAATAGAAAATATAAATATTTATTCTTAAGATATTTTAATTAAAAATGGACAATAATTTGAGTCTTTTCCATCCTTTTACTAATATTCAAAAGATTATGTAATTCCGAACTTGTATAGAAATTTAAAATACAGTTATTGGAATGTGATAAATTCTAATACAATCCTAAAGAAAATGAATAGTTGATTACGATGAATTCTATATTATAATCTTAATATAACACAATTATTTAAACTCTTTAATTACTCAATGTAAAAAATAAAAATAAACTAAATAATCTTAATATTATTGGTAACTAAATTAACCTTATAATATATAATGAAATTGAGTAGTGAAATTAATAAATTAGAGTTTAAAGGTATAGAAATATAATTATTATTAAAGTTGATTAATATAATAATAATAATGCTCTTAAAATTTTTTAGTATTTAATTTTAATTAATTTTAAATTATCGTCATTTGTCTTAATAATATAAAAAAAGTTAGAAAAAAAAAATAGAATATAAAGAAAATTTTTAGCATTCCTCATATCTTTTTTTTTAATGTAATAAAATTACTAAAATATCCCATAATATCTTTTCCTTAATAAAAAATTATTAACATTAATTTTTTTTTTTATTAAAATTTATTAACATTAAATAGTAAAACACTCTCACTCCATATATATATATAGAGAGAATTTTACTATTTACTATTTATAATTTTTAACAAAAAAATATTTAATATTCATAAATTTATATTAAGAAAATTTTTTAGAAATATTACAGTTATTTTTATTGCATGTGAATAATAAAAATTTAGATTTTGAATTTAAATTTGGATCAAATATCTTATTTAGATCATTAAAATTAACTGTATCTAGTTAAATTTAATTTTTTAAAAATTTAATATTTTAATTTTTTTTTTACATAATTATTTCAAATCTACTGTTTATATATTTAATTTAAAATCTCTATTTTTTTTTTAAATTTAAAATCTAAAATTTTAAATTGCTTACTCTCTCTAAATAAAAAATTTATAAATTTATAAATTCTAAATCATAGATTTAAAATTAAAATTTTAAATATAAATTCATACATATAAACACAACGTAAATTTATATAAAAAAAATTATAATTATAAAAGTGAACTAATATGATGGGAAACAAACCTGGGCTTTATAAAGATCATTATTGAGCACATCCTGAATCGACCAAGAAAGCACTAAATCTATTAAGCCTCTACCCATAATCTTCTTTCCCTTGTTGGTTTCCTCCTTCTTCATTTTCTTGTTATATAATTAATTTAATCTATTCAAAAGACCCAACAACATCATTATTTAATCAACAAAGCCAGACATGAAAAAAAGAGAAAGAAAAGAAAGAGAGAGAGTGTTTACATTGCAAGAAAGGAAGCTGAAAACCCAAATAGTTGAAAGAGTAGGCTAGCAATTGTGTTGAATGAAACAAAGATAAATATTCGCTCTCTCTCTCTCTCTCTCTCTATATATATAGATATTAAGAGGAGGCTTCTTCGAAATCAAGAAAACACATAATGTTGAGGAAAAGAATCGTACGTTGACATGAAGTCAATGTGAATATATGACTTGGTATATAAAATTTAAATAATAATTGACCAATGCAAATTGAGAATAAAGTTTTATTTTAATTATTAATAAATAAACTTATTTAATTTGTAAAAAGTAATCAAACTGAAATGTATAGAATTTGAATATTTTGAGTATTTGTTGTAGTTTGAGTTTTGGAATTCAATCAAATCGGATAAAGTTGAAATTGAATATTATATAAGGTTTTGTTTGGTTTGAAGGAAAATGATAAGAAAAAAAAAATCTTCATTCAATTTAATAATTTAAAAAAAAAATAAAAGAAATAAGGATAAATCAAAATTTCCGAAATAAGATTTAAAAGCAAAATATATTTTTTTTCGGAGAGAAATGAAGAAAAATAATAAGCTAAAAAGTATGAAAAATTGTGAATTACTAAAATACCCTTCCTTTTTCCCTCGATATTTCTCTTTCACCACCACTTTTTCTAAACCTACCGTCAGTTTTCTAAACCCACTCTCTCTTTCATCAACTTACACAAATATGTAAAAAGTTTTTCTCTTTTTTTTTTTTTTTTTTTCCATGAATCTCAAATTGTGAATTTAAATAATGATAAATTCTTCTTTTGATGAGCGTTACAAGAGATAGTAGGAAATGGGGTCAGAAAAGTAATTGTGTTATATAAATGAATTTGAATTTTTTTATTATACAAATAGAAAATTTAAATAACATAACAAAAAATTATAATTATTTTTTCTTAATTTTTTTTTATTTAATTTTTCTTCATCTCCTTTTTATAATTAGTGACTAAATAATGTGTAATTTAACTTAATTCAATTACAGTTTTAGAAAATAAAATACTCTATCCATCTCATAATAAATATTTTTATTACAAAATGCATAATAATTAAAAAAAAATTATTTGATTTATTTTAATTTTTCTAATGCATTTATTATTTTAATTTATATATTATTTTAATCTTCCTCTATTTTTTTACTTATCTCACATTTTATATCTATTCATTATTATTTATATTTTTAAAATATTTTTTAAAGAGAATATTATTGTAATTTTAAAATAAAATGTAGTTTGAATTATGAAATGAAACAATTAAATTAAGATATATTAAAAAATTAAAATAGTGAATAGTTAAAAGGAATTTATCATGAATGACTTTTGCAAACTAACAAATAAACTTCCAAAATTTTTGTTTTTCAAGATCTATAAAATTTTTCTAGTTTATTTGAATGCAGTTAATTTATTTATATGGGTTGAGCAATTTTGATAACTAGCCAAATGCTAAAAACTTTCTTTATATTGCATTATTTTTACTTTTTCTATATTATTAAAATATATGATATTATTTAAAATTAATAAAAATTAAATAGATTAAAAATGCTTCAGTAATATTATTGTTATATTAGTCAACTTTAAGAATAATTTTATTTTTATACCTTTAAACTCTACAATAAAAAAAATAATAATAACTTTCATTGCATCATAATTAATGATAAATTCACAAATTTTTATTTTTTTTATTAATGTAAACAAAATACGTATATACTATATAAAAAAAATAGAGAAAAATTTATTAATATTAATAATATTATGCATATGTATATAAAATGAATTAAATTAATATTTTTAAAATGAAAAAAGAAATATTGGAGTTGAAATTAATTACCTTTTATTATTTTATAAAATAAATTTATTGGATGTAACCCAGTGATTATATTAAAGAACTTCTTACTAAAATATTAAAAATAATTTATGAAAAAAGTATTAAAAGAAAAAAAAAGGCAAATTTATAAGAGAAAATGAAATAAATGTAGATGGTAATAGCTTTTTTTATTATTAAAATAATAAAATTTAATTTAATTTTCAATCAAATTAATTGGTTATATTTGTTATAAGATTAAATATATAATAACTAAATAAAAAATTTGATTTTTCATTTAAAAAAACTTTGAAAATTTTTGTAAAAAATAAATAAATATAAAAAAAGACAAAGTAAGATTAAAGGTATAAAAATAAAATTATTCTGATTTCTTTTATTGTTGGTTATTATCAAATTGGTCTATTTCTTTTAGAGGAATACAGTTGTTCTGATTTCTTGTTCGTTAAGAATCCCCATTTTTCAATGCCCGCGAAATCGATATTTCTCCACTTTTTTGTACCTTTAATTAATTTATTGGAGAAGAAAAGTGACAGTCCTGCCGACCTAAGTGAAGAAAAGCATTTTTTTTTTTCTGTTTATTAAAGGGGGCAAAAAATATGAATTGAGTTTTTGGTTTAACTGTTTGGAATTAATTAAATTTTTTTTTACCTCCAATAATTAAATTAATCTATTTGATAAAAAAAAAAAAACAGCAGCGAGTAATTTTTGGCAGTCTAAATAGCAATTCTTTTGAAAACATTCCAATCTCAAATTTATATTATATTACTCTTAAAAAATATCTCAAACTTCACAATCTTTTATAATTTTATTTTAATTTTTTTTAAATAATTATATTTTAATTTAAAAATTTAAAAATAATTTTACTTCTAAAGTCACAAGAGTAAAATATTTTTCTTTTCTAGTGATTTGCCATCACTACTAAATAATTAGAATGATGTTCAAATTTTTAACTTAAATTAATAATGAGTTAAGAATTACATTTAAAAAATTTTTATACGAGAGATGTGCTTCCATATTTTCTTCACAAAATATTCTTCCTTCCGATTAATGTTCTAAATGTATAAGAACTATATAATTTTTTACTCATATTACCAGTTTTGCATTATACCTCACCCTAATAAAATGTTTACCTTTATTGAAAAGAAGAAAAAAAAATAATGAAATTAATTATATAAAAAGAGAATTTTTATAGTTTTTATCTCCATATTTTTACAGTTTTATTATTAAAAATTATATTTTAACTCATTATTAATCTAAGTTATGGATATATGTAATGTGTGTATCACTCTTATTATTTAGTTATTGTGATAGGCTAACTAGAAGAGAAGAAAGATATTTTATTTTTATTATCACTTTGGGATAAAATTACTTTTATATTTTAAAATTAGAGTATAATTATTTTTAAAAAAATAGAGTAAAATTATAAGAAGGTTATAAAATTTGAGATATTTGGGATCATTAAGTTTTATATTAATTAACAGCCTACGGTAATTAGAAAAATATAAACAAAAAGAAAATAAAAAGGAGATGCTCCAAGGGAGAGTAAATTTTTTTTTTTAAAAAAAAGAAGTGAGATGCTCCAAATTAAACTACAGTAATTTGGAGACGCTCCAAAAGAAATTATGATAATTAGAAAAAATAAAAACAGAAAAGAAGATGCTATATAGTTGAATTTTAAACCACCAAAACTAATTTTAAACATATGATTAAATTTTAAAGGCATCCAAACCATCATAATTAGAAAGAACAAAAAAAAAAAAAAAAAAAAAAATTATAATAAAAAAAGGAGTGCTCCAAATTACAGTAACTAGAAAAAATGAAAATGAAATTATTAGTGCAAAAACTGTGAATTTTCACTAGTCAAATAAATTTATTAATTTATTATAATTCATGGATATCACGACCCAATCTGATAGCCGCAACGATCTTAGAATACGAGTGTTGTTAAAGCTACTAATACCACGAAGAATCCAAATAACTGTACTATATGGCATGCAATTCAATAACAAATTTAAATATAGCTTGATAATTCTATAAAAATTTGGGCAGCATCTCCTTTATATAAGAATCATACCCAGTTGAAAAACAAGCAAATAAGCACTTCCAATATTCTTTATCAACAATCATCTCATATCCCAATTATCAACGATTCCTCTAAATCTCCAATATCAACTTTTAATATATATATATATATTAAACTTTATCCATATATAGCATAATTCATATATACAAAATCATAAACATATATTCACATACATATATATGCCCCTATTTAATTTTACAGTATTATGAAACTTCTATACTGTACAAATATTTACATTTGCCTTTAGGACTAGAATATTACATGCCAATGAATAGTATAATTTCAAGACGAGGATAGGAGGTGCCTATGGAATTCGGGTCTCACTGCTGACCTGAAAATGATAATCACTGAAGGAAGTGAGTATAAAAATATTCAGTGAATCCATATGTATAAAAATACAGTAAATGATTATGATACCATGGTTGCCTATATATGGTCTGTAAAATCAATATAAGATAATAAGTAAAGAATATAATAAATATTCATGATATAAAATAACAAGTGAAGAATATGACCAATATCTGTATCAATATTCATATAAGTATCCATATAATTATTCATATAAGTGTTCATATAAAATCCAGTGAACGAGTCAACGCACATATGATATAACATGATAGGGTCCAATGAAAATTATATTTGTATAATAAAAGCACTATCGTGCAAAATCCAGTATATATAAGAGTGATCAGCCCTTACGGCTAGAGAATATGATAATCCTTTCCAGCAAAGGTCCAGTGAATACCAGTGTACACACGGTCGATGGATTTACCCACTATACCATCGGGATAGTCCTGTTTTGATATCATATGAGTATGTCTCCATATAACCATAAATATAGCATATTTACATCTCATATAGCTGTAGAACAATCATATATATATATATATATAATAAAGAATATGACAAATTTGGAATATGTCAAAAAAATATCCGGCGGGGCCCAGTTGCGCTGCCGCAACTGGTACTCGCCGTTACGGGTCCGTTTTGAGATTTTTGAGTGGTTTCTGGTTAAGTATGCTACCAATGGGATTTTTGAGTGGTTTCTGGTTAAGTTCACCTTTCAAGTACTTAAATCAATCATTTTTTACATATTTAAACCTATACATTTCCATTACTTATACTATTAAATCATATTCAAACTTTACTTTTCAATTTGCATCAACCTAACACATTAAACTAACAAACTCAATATTGTTCAACCTAAATGGAATTCATTACATTCATCCATTTTTCAATGCCATTCAATTATACAACATTAATACATATCAAATGTATATCATTCAATCATTTAAACATATCAAATACCAAAACATCAAACCATTATCCAAGTTTATGTGATTCGGCCAAAATACTTTTCTATCCAAAGGAATTCATTTCCATCAATTAACCATCAATTCATGTTAAATACATTAATTACACATCATTCAAGCCTTTTAAACCTATTAAACACCAAAATCAAATCATCATTTCTTCATCACTATATTCGACCACTTTGAAATTCCATCCAAATGAATTTGTTTCAATCATTCAACTACTAATTCATGTTATACATATCAAATAAACATCATTTAAACCAAAACAATCCATCAAAACAATATTTTGATTCAAAGTTTTTCCTATTAGGGTTTCCATCCAAGTTTTTTATTTTCATCCATTCAAAACATGTTTTGATCACTAATAAACATCAAAAAACATGCTAAAAACATATTTGAATCAAAAGAATTCCAAAATCAATAACTTACCAAAAGTTTTCAAAATCTTCAAATGATTAATTTGTCACTTTTTCTAATTTTTCCTTTGAATATATGGTTATAATTATGTTTAGGATGATGGAATTAACATATTTCCATTAAAAAATAAAAGAAAACAATAAGAAATGGTGAAGATTCAAGATGGCCGAAATGCTGAAATGGAGGAGAGAGAAAATGTGTTTGGTAAATGATGAAGATGAAGAGGTGGGAAAAATCAAAGTTAAATATCAAAGGAATAATCCTATGCTTTAGGTTTATGGTACATATGGTGAAACTTAACTATCCAACCATCATTTCTTCATCTTTTCATCCAATAATTATATTTAATCAAGTCTAAAATAATACCATAAGATTGCATACACCATATAAATTCATATTCCAAAGGAAAAGACCAAAATAGTCTTAGTTCAAAAGAAGCACCTCAAGCACTTCAATTGAGCAGCTTGCCGGGAATTATTTTCAATCGAGTTTAATTTTTCAACAATAATTCAAATAAACTTAATAATATCATTGTCATGTCTTTAAATTATTTTCTACCTTCAAATATAGTGTTAATTCCATAAAAACTCGAATGAGGTGTGAAATGACCATTTTACCTCCAATTCACCAAAAACTCAAAATTACTCGATTTTGTCATAATAGCTTTTAAATCACTTTAACTCATATAATATATCATAAAACATGCACATATGTTCAATTCATGCATAAGCATACAATATAATACAATTTTCAATTCAAGAAATTTTTTTTTCCTTAGGTTACCCTTTACGGTTTAGGTTAGGTTTAAACTGAAATGTTACAATGAAACTATACATAAGTAGACTTATTAATAAACAAGTGTTATAATTTATTTGCACAAAATTAATTAATTTCTGATAAATTTAATACTCATTTATTTATAACTTCTTTATATATTTTCTCATTATTTGATGTGAAATACTTTTAACAATATTAATAATAGGGCACTATTATTTTTACAACCTATATTATTATTGTCATAGCCAAATAAATTTATTTATTATATGTGATAATAATAATATATGTTATGAAAATAGTAATGCCCTTAGTAATATCATAATAATTTATCCTCTTCAAAATCTTTATTATTAAACATTTTCTCTTCTTTAAAAAAGGTATTTAGAGAGTATTTGAATAAAAATTCTGTTTTAAATATGTTGTTTTAAAAAAATTATTATATATTTTTTTTTATTTTTAAATTTTAAAATAATATTTTAAATTTTAAAATAATATTTTAAATTAATCACTTAAATATTTAAAATAATTTTAATTTTTTTCAAATTTTAAAATCAGCGTTTATTAAGTAGATTAAAAAAAAAATGCTATTAAGATTGCTTCAAAGTTTGTAATTGTAAATTTGTGACCCTTTTGAATTTTTATTTTAAATATTTAAACCATACATTTTATGAAAATTAGTGTTGGAAAATTTATTTAATATTTTATTAATTTAAATTTTTTAATAAAATTTCTCCTCTTCCACAGTCTCTCTGCACATCTGAACTTTGAGAAGCCGAAACGGCCCCAGCCAATTCCCGATAAGCCTACCGAGTCACTCCGACACCTTCGGCTATGCTTTTTCTTACTCCGATCTAGTCTACCAGAGACTCATTTTGGTGCGTGAATGTAAAAAACGTGATCACCGGTGCAGGGCGTTTCTCGCTGATTCATTAGAAATAATGGAGGACGTCAGATCAGCTATGGAAGATCACATGGAGCAAATGGCAGATCTCGTTCAAAAACTCTCTTTGGAGCTCCGTTCCGGTCTTCGACCCGCTTATGAGAATTTCATCGGATTCTTACATGCAATCGACTGGACGGTACACGAAAATTTCAAATTTCAGATCCGCTACTGGCTCTTTGCTCTCTATCCAATTTCAACTGATTGTTTGGAGTTCTTGTGTTTTTTTTTTGGAATAATGTTGGTTTTCTCAGGAGCCTTGGTTAATGGGTTTAATGGCTTTTCATGTTGTGTTGCTGATAGTGGCCATCATTTCAAGGAAGCATATCAACTTCCAGATGTTCCTATTTCTCCTAGCTTGTAAGTTCTTTCAGTTCTTTAATTAGAGACTATACAATTGGATACGAGTTACCTATTGGAATCAGAATGGCTATAAATGTAGGTAATTATTGCTTCTTGAAGAATGTTCTCGCTCTTGGTGTGTGAGTAAAACCAGTGCGCCTTTGAGGCCAAACAGGGCCTTAGTAGTACCATTTTGCTTCTTTGTCTGTATGAATACTGGAATATTCCTTCGTGCCATATTTTGCTTTTTTGCTATGAAGACTGACGACAGCATTATTTCATCTTTATATACGCGTGCATGTGTGTGTAGGAATGAAGGAGTGATCCTTCGTTTCCATAAATCCCTTGATCTTTATGGTTACAAATATTTCTAACTGTGGCATATGTATACTTTTTGAACTCGAACATAGGAATAGCTGCTTAAGAATCATAGTTGATTGCTTGATTTCCCTTAATTTGCCTAAGATGTTATCAAGTAATTTAACCTGTTGTTTTATTGTGCAATGAGTTTATTTCTTCCAAACTCTAGATAAATCCTAAAGATAATGGTGCTCTATTGTTCATGCCATTATCCTGTCAAGGGTAAACGAGAAAATACATTATTATTAGAGCCTGCATAGTAATAAGAATCATTTAGCTTTATACCCTATGAAAGAAGGTCAAAACAGAAGAACCTTGTATAACGGAAATCTCAGCTGATTCTCGGTCTCTTAATTTTGTAGTCATCCCTACTATTCCAAATGTCGTTACCATTCCTCCACCCTTCTTCAAAATATCTTCCAGTAATAAGAGAGATTATCTTTATGAACTCATCCGTATCTCAGTTTCTCAAAAAAATCCAAGCCTCAAGTGCTCCTCTTTTAAACCCTAAGAGTTAAGGTGCTTTCAATAAAATCAGAAATTCTTGGACTAGAAGTTTCAAAATTCTTATTCACCTGTTACCAAAGCTGGTCTAGGAAATATGTTCAGTCCTTATTAAAGGCAGAGGTGCACACCAATTTCTCTCTTAAGAGATTCCTCCAAAGTTGCTTCATCACTAAGCTGCTCACCCATATTCATTTGGGGTTATTTGCCACGCTTTGTCTTAACAT
>CANXYC011191864.1:0-14823 GCA_948193065.1 Aleurites moluccanus
GCATTCTGAAAGCCAATTTGTTGAGCAGCTATGGTGTAATAACTCACCTAAGTTTAAAAGGAAATTAAGAAGAAATATTGAGAGTTTAAAAGGGATTTATGAAAAACCGAATGAACCGTCAATCGGGTAGAATTTTTTTTCTTTTTTCGAGTTTCACAAGAGATACATAACCGAAATTAATCAAGGACAATTAAATATAGATATTAAAGGGAATTATAGAATTTATTTGAGAATTTAATTGAATGAAATAAGTAATGAAATAATTAATTCTAGTTAGAAACTCTAAATAAACTTAATTGTAAGCATCATATAGAACTCGATTTTTAATTAAATAATTGTATCTCTTATCACAAAGTGACCTTAATGAACATTAAAATAGAAAAGTGACCTTAATGAACATTAAAATAGACATTATAAAAAGTGTATTAAAAATATATGGAGAAGAAATTAAATATAGAAAAGAATTTAAAGAATTAAAGGGAAAATGAGATAGAAATTAAATTGGAAAATGGCAAAATGGTAAATATGGGTAAATTTTAAACCAATAGACATATATAACCCTTAGCCAAATGAATCATCTTCTCCATTTGAACACCCCCATAGCCGGCCACCATTGTTAAAGCTTCAAGAGAAAATTTTCTTTACACCATACCCAAAACCTATGATCCAACCTTCCATCCTTCATAAATAATCATCCCCATCCTTTCTAATTAAACTATTTGGGCTTGAATCAAGCATTTCGAGCTAAGGATCTCAAGAGGTAATTTCTTCACCTTGCTCTAAAGTTTGATTTTTTGTTGTAAATGAGAGAATGGAGGTTGGGTAGTATTTCTATAGAGTTAAAATTGGAAGAAACATGTTAGATGAGAAGATTGAGTTAGGGTTTGATTTAGGTAAAAATTTCTATTTTTGAATTAGTATAATATAAATCAAATTGATAGTGTAAAAAACCTTATATGAGGTTATATGTAAGTAATTAGTGGTTAGAAATGAAATTGAGGCTTGTTGTGTGAAGTTGTGTGTTGGGGGGAAATTCTGAAATTTCAGAATTTTTAAAATTCCTGGTTGTGAGCAGAATATTGAACCCTCAATTTCGTGGCCTTAAATTCAGAAATTGAAAAATCATAAAACATAAAAGTTATAGCTACAGGTGTCCAGATTATATTTGTAGAAGTAAATTTTGCCAAATTCGTGCTGTGTTGTGAGACACGAAGCCCTTATCAGGACTGGATCGGGTTAGGATTTCCATTGAGATACCCTATTGAGTTTTGTATTTTATAGGACCTTAAGATCTGATTCTGTAATACCTGTCATTTTATATATATATATATATATATATATATATATATATATATTATTGTAGGTTGTTGTATTGATTGTGAGATACATTTCATGATTTTAAAGGAATAATTTGGAAAAGTGAAAAACATAAAAGTTGTAGATATATATCTTATCTTTAGTTATGCAAAAGGGTTTTATGAAATTTTGTGTGTGTGAGGAGATATGCCTCCTCGACCAGAACCTGTCTGTTTCATGATTTTCTGCAGGAAATCTGAGAATGTTTATTTTTCTGGGAATGTTTGAGGCTGAATGAGCCAAAAGTGTACACATAAGAAATGTTCCTTTATTTGTTATATTGTTTAATGTAAAATTTCAGGAGAATTGGATAAGTATAGCTCAGTTGAGATTAAAATTAATCAGACCTGTTCGGATGGTTTTTGGTAGTAAAGTCTGGGTGAATTTAGAAATTCACCATAAATTTTGTTGATTTCCTTTTGATTTGAAATTTTGGTTATGATGGACATTTGAGTGTCTATTTTAAGACAAAAAGAATTAAGGAATTTGGGTGCCTGTAGCTCAATTGCGAGCTGGTTCAGTGCGAAATGAGAAGGAAGGTTTTCTAACTCTGCAGAATAAGTAGTGCAAAGTGGTTCCTCGATTTAAAAAAAAATATAGTTAGAGGCTGATCAAGTTGGAGGGGTAAGCATGGAATTGTAGCCTATGTGTCTAAGTTAACTGGGGAAAAAGAATTAGGACATTTGGACTTTTTTATCTCGTTCGCGAGCCTTTTTAATGCAAAGTGGAGTTAGGCGAGACGAGTTTGGCGAAGAGGCATTGCTGAGGTGGCATATGCGAAGTGGAGTTAGGCGAGGCGAGTTTGGCGAAGAGGCATTGCCGAGGTGGCATATGCGAAGTGGAGTTAGGCGAGGTGAGTTTGGCGAAGAGGCATTGCCGAGGTGGTATATGCGAAGTGGAGTTAGGCGAAGAGGCATTGCCAAGGTGGCATATGCGAAGTGGAGTTAGGCGAGGTGAGTTTGGCAAAGAGGCATTGCCGAGGTGGCATATGCGAAGTGGAGTTAGGTGAGGTAAGTTTGGCGAAGAGGCATTGCCGAGGTTGCATATGCGAAGTGGAGTTAGGCGAGGCGAGTTTGGCGAAGAGGCATTGCCGAGGTGGCATATGAGAAGTAGAGTTAGGCGAGGCAAGTTTGGCGAAGAGGCATTGCCGAGGTGGCATATGCGAAGTGGATTAGGCAAAACGAGATTGGCGAAGTGGGAAGCTGAGAGGCAGTAGTCTATTTAAGAGGAGATGTAGTAGCTATTTCACGATATCTTCTTCTTCTCTTTTCTTCGTTCATTCTCGTTTCTTCTCCTATATTTCTCAAATCTGTCCCAATTATTTTTAATGCATTAATACTCAAAATTAATGCATTAAATCTTTAAGATAACGCATTTAAGGCTATGATTATTATTTTCAAGTCAAATTCTTCAGGAACTCAGTTTTGGGTAAAATAAGGTAATTTTCTCCAAACTTTATTTTCTCTTTAGAGTAAGAATTTTTAAAAAATAGAATAGATCTATATGAGTATAGACTCTATTATAAATATTTAAGACTATTAATTTTGATTAATATTCAAGATATCAAAATTTATGGAACTTGATGAATAGTAACATGAATAGTAAGCAAATTCTTAAACTTCAGGTTTTCTTAAGAGATTAATTAAATTGATGATAGGAAATAATAATAAAGGTTGTAAGATGATTAAAATTATAAAAACCCTAATTTTGAGCATTTGGGGAAATGTGATAGGAAAAGAGGATTCAAGAAAGTAAAGGAGAATTATTAATTGTACAAGTAACTGAGGATAAATTGTTTTGAGGTCAGTTTGAACATTGCATATGCTTATTATTTCTTTGAGATGACTTGTCCAAGCTTTCTTAATATTCACATATATGATTCATATGTTATATGATATTGTATTTCTGATCTATCAATTGAAATTTCCAAAATATTCTCAAACCAAAATGACAATTTTTTTCATGTGATTACCATGTATATATATATATATATATTATAAATGACTTGGTTATCTTTCCTTGGATCAAGTTCATACGAAAACTATTTGTTAAGTTGACTGAATTTATATTATATATTGATGGTCTTGTGACCAATATGTTTCTTGTGTGATTGCAACCGTATGACCTTATGAATAGAATGCTCTTCCCAATGAGAGTAAATTCATTGATCCATTGTACACTTTGGGAACCTAGCTGATAGGGTTTTTATCAGTGTTCCACCTAGAGGGGACCATAAGCTCTTGGCATATGCCTGACCAAGCATGCGTTTGCGATAAGGTAGCAATGACTACCGATGCGCTCTATTGTGATAGGTAGCAAGGCTACTGATGCACTCTACAGTTCTATCATGTGATTTAATAGTGCTATTCGATTGTGAGCACTTCCGTTCTTGTAAGCATAACCATATGATAATTTCTTACCCATATTCTTTGGATTTACCTTTCCTTGGGAATTGATATGTTTCTTTTATATTGCATGTTCATATCTTACTTAGTTGAAGGCTTACTCCTCTTCTGTGAATTTCAGGTGATAGTGTAGCTCGAGAGGGAGCTAATATAGAAGGCCAAGCTTGTTGATTTATTCCTCCAAGAAGTCTCCACTGTAATTATTTTGATGTATATATGTATTCATTGAATTGTATTATGGTACTGTATGTAGTGGGAGTATACTCTAGAGCTCCGTAGTTAGTTATTGATGATGATATTATTTTGATGTATGAACTGTTACATTTTGGACTACTCTTGTTCCTTAGTGATGTGGGATGTATCTTTTGATCAGTAAGGAACAAGAGGAAATTATATAATGATAAATATAAATATATGAATTATGATTTCATGAACTATAGAAATGAATATTTGTAATGATATCTATATTGGATATGAATATTTATTATGAATGAGATCCAGGAGATGAGTGTTCTACGGGTTTATGGTGGCTTTAAGCCTATCCTTGCCCTAGGACCGTCGCACCATTGGAGTCGGGGTGTGACAGATTCAGGGAAAACTTGGAACATGAAAAATGTTCCTTATATCTTAGCTAAAAACCTATTAAAACATAATGGGAATTGGAAACTTACATACTGAGTTATAAGTGAAAGAGTGAAGATTGTTCGGGTTAAAGTTGCAGGCTAGTTGCAGAGTTGCAGGCCCTAGTTTAGAAATTCAACATAAATTGTGTAGTGACCAAAATGGCTTCAATTTCGGATATGTTATAACCTGAGATATCTAGTTTAATTAGGAGAAAGAATTGAAACAATTGGATTAGTGTAGTGGGAGATATTAATAAATGAACCAGGATTGCAAAAACCTGAGATTTTGATAATTAAGGGCTTTTCAAAGTTACTTTAGAATTTGTGTAATTACACATTAGATTGAACCTAAATTGTGTTTAAATTGTATTATAGCTTCAAGAGGCAAAGAAAATGAAGCTTAAGAAGGGAGCTTAGTTTAGATATTTTAGTTTATAAGGTGAGTAACTATATATTACTTCATTTGTAATTGTTCCCAATTCTAATTATTGATACTACCTTGTAAGTTAATAAATATTGACCAATGCACATTGTTCCTCTTACTTGAATTTTGTTTCCATCAAGCATGTTTTCATCAGATTTATCATTGCATATAATTGAGTAATCTATTGAATCCCATATTTCTTGAATAGCTAAATGTGGATATATATATATATGATATCGAATTGTTAACCTATTCTAGTAAAACAGATGTATAATTTCACTTTGCTTCTGAATGCATCCTTGGTATTAATTAATTCGGATTATAGCCATTGAAATGACTTGACTTATTATCTTTTATCGAAAACCTAATTTATATCTTCATATAATTACCTAATTATTGTTACATAATTGATAATGAACCCTATTAATGTATAGTATGTACATGACATATATCCCTCTCGATGGGGCTATGATAATACATCGAGACTTTGTGCACATTATACTTTTTGACTGACCCTAGCTAGGGGGGTAAGGCTCTAGCCATGCGGTCCGATCAACCGTATGACTACCATGTAGGCATGCTACTAAGATGTAGCCTCTGCTAAGTTTTTTAATATATTGATTATCTATCAACATAATGAAATATATTGGTATTCTCATTATTATTAAATTGTATAACATTTGTTATAACCAATTCATTGATATACCTTTAAATTTCATTTGACGATGCCCTTTACAATGGCTATGATTCCTCTTATTAATATTTGATATTTATTATTGTATGTATGTATATTGAACCATTATCTTTCTTGTAAACAATATTGAATACCTAGCCACAAGTGTGGTAATATGTTGTTACTCACTGAGATATTCATATCTGACTCTCGTGGATTTATATTTTTCAGGAGCAAGTTAGATAGAGGCGATTCCACTTTTTCCCTCTTTCTCCAAAGTAAAATTTTATGTATCTATGTAAAGTCTCTTTATTTTGTAATTATGGATCTTTCTTTATTAGTTTCATGGTTTTGTAATGAAGGATTTAGTAAGATTATATAAAAGAATGAAACTGTGTAAAGGAGATGTAAATTATTAAATTGGGAAAAAGGTATTAAATGTGATATGCATGCTGTAGTATGAGATGAATAAGGGAATATAAGTGTTGATTTGTGCAGGTTGTGTTATTGTTGAATATGAAGAGAGGGACTTGAATCCTGGGATAGATTATAGAAGTAGGGAAGTTATGGCTAATTTTCTATAGAAATAAAGCATAGGGTTCTACGGGTTTAGGTGGCCTTATGCCTTCCCCATACCCTAGAATCGTCACATTTCCTGAAATTGGGATGTAACATATGGCTTTATTGAAGTTGGTATGTTGAGTGACTAATGCTCTATCAAAGTGGATTTGTTGAGCATCCAAGGTAGAATTGAGGATTACTTGAAAATTTTCCTCCTGTTTCTTGAGGAGAGTGGTGAAAAGTGTGGTCATGGCTTTGGAATTGATTTCTTCGGCCATAGATACCTTGCATGAAAGAAAAGGGAAAAGGTCAATTTATAAGTTATTGGTAGAATAAAGGTGTAAGTCTATTATGCATAATGATAGGTAGGTTCTACTACAAATGAGTATGGGTTCATTATAAACGATTTTCGAGAAAAATAATTCCTCTTAGTCAGGTGTGTCAGATTCACAATGTGATGGGTCGGATCCATGGGTTGATTTATTCATAGCTTCATTATGATTTTTTATTTAGTGGGTTAGGTTCACCATTTGGATTTTGATAGGTCAGTTTTGGTCAATTTATTGGTAAGATAGTAGGTCGGTTTAGCTGTTTAGGAAAGGATCCTTAGGTAGGTGGGATAGTGTGTTGGTTTTTCTTCTTTAAGACATGGGTTAAGCATGGTAATGATTTAGTGGGTCGGGTTCATTATTTACTGACATGGTAACAATTTAGTGGGTTAGGTTCATTGTTTGTGGATATGGTAACGACTTAAGGGGGCCAAAGAGTATTTCAGGCTATATTTGAAAGCATTTAGCTTTTGAGTCATTTATTTTTGAGCTTCGGGGTGAGGACCATTTCTGTTTAGGCTTTGGGTGAAGGCCATTTCTGTTTAGACTTTGGGTGTAGGACATTCATGTTTAGGATGAAAGCCATTTTTGTTTAAGGTTTTAGGTGAAGGCCATTTATGTTTTAGCGATTTAAAGTGAAGGCCATTTTTGTTTAAGGCTTTAAGGTGAAGGCCATTTATGTTTAGGGCTTTAGGGTGAAGACTATTTTTGTTTAGGGCTTTAGGGTGAAAGCCAATTATGTTTAGGGCTTTAGGGTGACGACCATTTCTATTTAGGGCTTTAGGGTGAAGGCTAATTCTGTTTAGGACTTTAAGGTGAAAGCCATTTTTGTTTAGGGCTTTAGGGTGAAGGCCGTTTCTATTTTGGATTATAGGACTTTAAGTGTAAGGCATTTCTGTTTAGGCTTTGGGTACGAGCCATTTCTATTTAGGTTTTGGGTATATCTATTTAGGTTCACCTCTGTTTAGGCTTTAAGATTCAGGTCCATTTATGTTTAAGGATTAAAGGTTTAGGTCCATCTCTGTTTAGGACTTTAAGATTTGGGACTTAAAATTTCTAAGTCCTAAGATAAGGGGTAAAATTTTTTAGGACTTAAAGTTTCTAAGTCCTAGGATAATGGTTGAAAGTGTTCAACATGATTGGAACAAATGTTCAAGGCTTAGTTTGACCCTCATATATGTAATACCTAGTACTTGGAACGTTAGAGTAGATATGTGTTCGTTCGTGTTTATTTGATGAATGTTAGGATGTATACGTTTATATGTGCATGATAGATAATCTAGAATGTTATGTTGAGTATAGATTACTCTTAGAATGATTATATGTTGAGACATGATGAGTTATGACTGATTTTGAGGTGTTAATCATGTGTATGTATAAGTTGATTGAGTTTGGATAAGTTAGAATGGAGAAAACATGAGAGATTCCCATCAGCAAGTCTTTCACAAGTGTGAAGTGTCCTCATGAGTGTGAAACATCTTTCACCATTGTGAGAAAAGTTTTTGTGTATAAATTGGCCAATTCTTTAAATTTGTTTTCACGGGCGTGAAACGTCCCTTCACGGCCATGAAGAAGTGCTTCAAATCCAACATGAATAATGGCCTTCACGGTTTTGAGAGCTTATTCACGGGCATGAAGACACAAGCCTATAAATACCCGACCCTTCATCTTCATTTTCAGATTATATTTATTTCGCTTCCTTCTCTTTCTTTCTCCAAAAATACACTTCACCCACCCATAAATTCATTAAATTATCTTCTCAAACACTTATTTCATCTCCATTAATACAAGAAATAAGGATTAAACTATGCGAGAAACATCAACATTTCAAATTTCTCAAAGATTCTTTCTAGGAATTTAAGGTATTTATTCCAAACTCACTTCTAAGTTTAAGATAAGTTAATTAATGGTTAGAATATATGAATATAAGTTAAGTATTGTAACACCCCAGCAAATATAATAGTAGACAGTAAGATAATATAATATAAATTACGGATGTGAAAATATATATGATGTTAATTTAAGCATAAATAGGCCCAATTAATTACTGAGGTATATAGAGGATAATATTTACAGAAGAATTGTAAGGACAAAAATAGGCAGTATTATCAGAAATGAATTTTTACAGCATTTTAAGAAATTTTTATAGAAATTTATTAAGAATACCTAGGATTAAGATCCTAAAATATTGAGGAAAAATAATTTGAGAATTTATTTGAGGTTAGAAAAGTAAATGGATAAACAATATTTTAAATATTGATATGAAAACACTGACAATATTTATATAGTTTGAAGAGTTAATTATATGACAAATTTAAAGTTAATTAATACAGACACTTGGATATTAAGAGAATTAAAATAATGTTAATTTTTAGTAAAAAGAAAGAGTAGAAAAGTGATTGGAATGATACAAAAACAATAAAGTGGCAAAATTATAAATAAGAGCAACTTCAGGGATATTTTTGGAAATAGACTATCTGGGATACATAATCTGAACCAAAGTAATTTTAAATGCTAGAGGAATTTAAAATAAGGTATTTCACTGCCCACATGAATGGTTGAATCTAAACAGAGTAAACATAATAAATTACAGAATATTTTGGGGTAAAAATGAAATTAAGAAAAATTAAGGACCAAATTGCAATTATAAAAAAAAGTGGGGACCACAAACAAAATATCCAAAGGAAATGAAACACCTAAATTTTTATATTAATTTTAAAATGTTATTTTAATTAAAAAAATAGTAGTATTTCAATAATATTTAATGAAAATAAAAATATTTATCAATTGTATAATATTTTATTATTATATAAAGTAAGGAAAAATTAGATTTTTAAGTATAAATTTTGATATTATTTTATTCTATGATGAATTATAAATTATTTAGTGATTTTATTAGTTAATATTTAAATTCAGATTTTATTATTATTATTACATAATTATTATATTTATAATTATGTATATATATTTATTTAGTTAAAATTTATTATTTATTTATAGAATATTAAATTATCTTTTTGAAAGAATATTTATAGAATATTCTTTAGATTTTTAAATTATAATATTATTATATATATATGTTAAAAAAAATGAAATACGAAAGTTCTAGACCAGAACTTTCATCCCGTTCCTTCTTTATATATTTATATATATATATATTTAATTCAAAGAAATGAAAATAACCAGAAAAAAAAGGAATGAAATTTTGGCGGGAGAGAAAGAGAGAGAGAGAGAGAGAGAGAGAGAGGGAGAGATAAGAGGAGAGAGTAGCTGCCGGCGACCTTGGACACAGCAACGACGACGGATTCCGGTCAGTCATGGCGGCACATTCGCCGGTCAACGCTCATCGGCTACCAAATATTTTCTGGCCGATCTAGATGATCCTAGTGAGTTTTTTCGGCCAATCTGGATTTCTTTGGACTCCATTTTTCATAAGCTTTCCAATGGCACTAATTTTGTACCGATCGGAGACCAAAGCTGGGACTAGAAAATATGAGACATGCGTAGATTTTCAACAAATTTTGAGTACGTAGATTTAAATTTATTCTAATTTTTTTTTTTGAAACTATTTAGATGAGAATTATGGAAAAATATTGATTTTGGCGTCGGTTTTAGAATTTTCGGATAATTAATTATCAATAACTGTGTTTCTATAAAATGTAGGAATTAAGATAAATTTATTATATTGATTTGTTACTATTGTTAGTATGATTATGTGTAAATTTTGTATGTTTTGTTAAGTAAAATGAGCTCAAAGACTCTTCTCAAATTAAAGACAGATGATGTTGATGGAATCCTTTCAGTAATGAGATTCATTAGATGCTAAGATAAGGTCAAGGTAAGAATAAGGTTAAATGCATTTTAAGAGAGTAAGACTGTGAATTCATGTTTAATGATGAATGCGAAAGAAACCTAAGGAAAAAGAGTAGAAAGAAAAGAATAAATCAAACTATGTGATTTTTTGGAATGTGATATTTTATTTATAATATGGAAATGAGACTTCTAGGAAAATATGATGTGAGAGATTTGTTTGGAATCAATATTAATTAATGAGCATTGATTATATGAATATAGAGATAACAATGAATGATAAATAATGTTCTTTTAGAATTTTGGGGCAATGATGTGAAATATGCTCGAAAATAAACAGTAAATAATGAATAATGAGTTCTAAGAAATAAAGAGGTAATATGAGGTATAGGTAAAATAAGGAATGTGAGTTAGCAGTTAAAGGAAGTTGTGTATGTTGAATGAATTTATTGAATAAAAGAATTGAGGGTGATTAAAAGTTAATGAACTGGTTGAATGATAAGTCATTGATTGAATGTTAGGAACAGGGAAAGAGTGTTGAGAATGCAAGGATGCTCATAAAGGGAATTATCATAAATCAAGAAATCTCTTTAGTAAGTGAACAATGATGATTTAATAATGACTTTCAAAGTTTGAAGGGTTAATATTAAGAAATAAATGAGTAATGGATCAAAATTCATAGTTAATGAAGTCATATATATGAAGAATAGTGTTGAACTAAGGAATCAAATATTGGTTGAGATTAATAAGTAAATTAGTAAAGAGTAATTGGTGTTTAATATACAGACTTGAAGATTTATTTAGAGATGAACTATTTAAGTTGAGAAAAGGAAGTTAAATTACGAAATCTATGGAATTTGGTATGAGATAGCATATATAGTAAAGTTAAAGGTTGGCGGATTAGTTATCTTATAAGTATCTGTTAAAGATTTTAAGGTAGTATATCAGAGTGCGCAATGGAAGTATGGTGAATAAGACTTAGGCAAGTGAACTGTATATTAGTATGAAAATTTAAGGACGAATTTTGTTAAGGGGGAAGAGTTGTAACACCCAAATTTTTATATTAATTTTAAAATATTATTTTAATAAAAAATAGTAGTATTTTAATAATATTTAATGAATATAAAAATATTTATCAATTGTATAATATTTTATTATTATATAAAGTAAAGAAAAATTAAATTTTTAAGTATAAATCTTGATTTTATTTTATTCTATGATGAATTATAAATTATTTAGTAATTTTATTAGTTAATATTACATAATTATTATAGTTATAATTATGTATATATATTTAATTAGTAAAAATTTATTATTTATTTATAGAATATTAAATTATATTTTTGAAAGAATATTTTTTAGATTTTTAAATTATAATATTATTATATTATATTATATTATTATTATATATATATGTTAAAAAAAAAAAACGAAATACGAAAGTTCTGAACCAGAACTTTCGTCCCGTTCCTTCTTTATATTTATATATATATATATATATATATATATATATATATATATAATTCAAAGAAATGAAAATAACCAGAGGAAAAAGGAATGAAATTTTGAAGAGAGAGAGAGAGAGAGGGAGAGAGAGAGAAGAGGAGAGATGTCACATTCCACTTTTGGAATGTGATGGTTTTAGGGCACAGGGAAGACATAAGGTCACCTACACCCGTAGAACCCCCTACCTATCAATTTACAGAAAATTTGTCAAAGTTTTCTCTATATTTTTCATACTATTCCCGACCTAAACTGGGTCTTTTAATAAAACACAAATAAAACTCTTTATACCCTCAACTCCAATACCCTAAAAATGCATATAAACACTTCTATAATTATTCACATAACCTTCTCTAGATTCATTATAATTTAGATTCAATATTTACATTTCAAAATATTTGTTGAATAAGTGTTTACAAATTTATATGGCAAAATCTAAGTCAAAATTATGGAGCTGAATTCTATAATTGCTACAATGTCAAAAATATCCCAAATCGTACATAGATAATGCAGGTTCCCAACGAGAAGAAGAAAGAGAGCTGGAACTGTCACTATCTAAGTCACTCCTGTAAAAAAAATAAACCACAACGAATTGGATTTGTGCCCTAAAGACCAATCATCAGATGATTGTTTTTGGTACATTTTATATCATGATTTATATATTTATGGCTTTCATTATTATGATCATTTGAATAATTGCGTAATATAAATTATTATAATAATGTCCCTATAATAAGATATTCTAAAATCATCTATAATCAAGTATTATTGTGAAATGGGATATCAATAATACGTCGAGACTAGTATGTGTAGTGACTGATGACAATGGTCATGAATATGAGATATCAAGTCAACACATAAGTACGTGTTGGAGAATTATGTACTAGATTGACCCACCATGAGAACACTACATGGATTATTATATAAGTGTCATAGTATTTCTCATAGTGATAATAATAATATGATCCTTTGACTTGAGATCATCAAAGATCCCAACATAAGGAGTTGTATATCTTGATACTATTAAACGTCTTCCGTAACGGGATGTACTATAAAAACAGTAATTGGATATGCCACAAATTATATAAAGGGATGTTGAGTGATCAAGATAGGATTTTTCTCTCTTATACAACAAGAGTGATATTTTTGGGCCCTTTAATTGAGTGAGACCTAAAATGCATGGCCATGCTCAAGTGAGTCGATATGTGATATTGATGTCATTTGATTTAGGAGTCTACTCAGGTATAAAAAAATATAAAGATTGAACTATGTGAGTATGACATATTCCATAACTTGTGTTCAATCGAAATATCTAGGACAAAAGGATTTAATTACTTGATAATTTTATCACAAGAAAGGTTATGTCGAGTCATTGACATTCTTGTGACTTAGGTAGCATTGATATGTTGCTAGACATCGCTCGCTGCTTATCACTGATAATGTTATGGAAACCTATAGGGTCACTGTCACACCCCAACTCTAGTGGTGTGACGGTCTTAGGGCAAGGGTAGGCTTAAGGTCACCATAAACCCGTAGAACTCACATATCCTGGAATCTCATACATAATTATATCAATTATAAACATCATATAATATCAAAAAATGATCATTTCTATACATTCAATTAAACATCAATCATATTTTTACCATTATCATTTCATAATATTCTCTTGTTCCTTACTGATCAAAAGATGCATCTCACTCACTAAGGAACAAGAGTACTTAAAAGTTAACCATTCATACATCAAAATATTATCATCCTCAAGTGACTAACTACGGAGTTCTAGAGTATACTCCTATTACATATTGTATCGTAATACCATTAAATGAATATACATAATCATGTATCAAAAGAATTACAATGGAAGCTTCTTGGGATGAATAAGTCAAGAAGCTTGTTCTTCTCTATTAGCTCCCTCACGAGCTACACCATCACCTGAAATCCACAGAAGAGGAGTGAGCCTTCAACTCAGTAAGATATGAACATGCAGTAAGAAAGAAATACATATACATACTTATATAAATGTATAATCTGAAAGAAATATTCATTTCAATAACATGGTAAGAATCAGAATGTGGTTAGGCTTACAAAGAAACAGGAGTGCTCACAATCGAATAGCACTATCAAATATCATGGTAGAACTATAGAATGAATCGATAGCCATGCTACCTATCATAACAGAGTGCATCAGTAGTCCTTGCTACCTTATCACAAACACATGCTTGGCCAGGCATATGCCTAGAGCTCGTGGTCCCCTCTAGGTGGAACACTGGTACAGTAACCCTACCGGCTAGGTTCCCAGAGTGCACAATGGACCAATGAATTTACTCTCATTAGGAAGAGCGTTCTATCCATAGGGTCATATGGTTACAATTTCATCAAGAATACATTGGTCGCAAGACCCTCAATATACATATAGCAGAAATTTCAATCAAGTGTAATAAGTAGATATTATGTGAACTTGATCCAAAAAGGTTGACCGAGTCACTTACAATATATATATATATATATTCGGTTTGAGGTATCACAAGATTTTTAATTCAATAAACTGAAAATATAATATCGAGTATACAAGAATCATATGGTTTAACATTATGAACACTTGGTCATATCATTTCAAGAAATAATATCAAATGCAATGTTCATACTTATCTCAACAAAATTGCTCCTGAATTTCCTTAACAGATTGCTCAAAAATTTCTCCTAAATTACTTTGATTTTCACCTCCTAAGAAATTTCCCCAAATATTCAAAATTAGGATTTTTTTAATTAATAATACTCACTATAATTTCTTAACATTTAACCATCTTATAATTTCTATTCTTAATTCTCAATATTAATTTAATTTAACTCTTAAAGAAAAATCTGCATTTAATTCGGATTTACTGTTCATGTTACTATTCATGACAGTTTAATAATTCTGATTCCTCCAATAATAATTACAATGTATCACCTTAAATTACTTGTAATAAATTCTATACACCCAAAATTTACTATTCTAACCATCAGAATTAATTAATCTAAAAGAAAATAACACTTGAAGAAAATTTACCTTATTTCTTCAAAACTGGGATTCTTGAACTATCTTGCTTAAATCTGATGATTTCTGCCTTAAAATAAAATAATCTAGAGGTCTAAT
>CANXYC011191921.1:0-12620 GCA_948193065.1 Aleurites moluccanus
AAATGGTAGGCCTATGGAATGCAAACAATAGGCCAAAGACAAAATGAACTAGGCATTTTCACAAACACTTGGTGGGCATACAATGGCAAGCCAATTGGTTAGGTTATGGTGCAAATTTGACTTGCCCATTTGAATCAACAATAAACACATTTGCAACAACACAATCGGTATTAAAGAAACAAAATTAAACAACATCAAATGGATCAAAATAGCTATGGAATTCATGAAGAAAATCAAACAAAATACAAGGGCATAAATAGTACTTCAAGGTTTGGCCAACATTCAAGTTTCATATATGAATTCCAATTTCAATTCCAATGATATAGGCATGTTATTTGATGCATATAAGACTCACCTAAGCTTCCAAATTGCTTTGAAAAATTGATTTTCCCCACAATTCTCCAAATGAGCAAAATAGGGCAACCTTGCCAAATCTTGAATTCTACACAAAACAATCCATCAATTAGTTACCTATTAACCTTCAATTGACATATTCTAACCTCAATTAACATTAACTAACACTAATTGACATAGCTAAGACAAACAACTTCAATTAGGTTAGGTAATTTGGGCATTTTCAATAATTTGCATCAATCGATGCAACCTAATCTAAAACCTATCAAATTCAACCTAAATATCATCTAATTAAACCATTAAACTAAGAAAATCACATCCTTACCTTGATGGAGTGATGAACCCAAATCCTTCCCTCAATTAGTCCTTGGTTTCCTTTAAACTTCCTAGCAAATTGATGGAAGAGATAGATAGAACAAGATTGGAACTCAATTTTTCTATGAATTTTTCTAAGAATTTTGATGTAAGATGAAGAAGAAATGGAAGGGAAATGGGAGGTGGTGGTTTCGGCCAAGGTAGAAGATGAAGAAGAAGATGAAGATGTGCCAATTATTTTGTAAGTGTTGTTTAAATACAAAAATCTATTGGCAAATTACAACTTAGTCCCCAAACTTTCATAAGTTACACTTTGACCTCAAATCCTTCTGTAATTTATTCTGACAATTTTGTCAGGATTTAGATTCCAATGTAGGGAGTCAATAAGCTTATTTTAATTTATACTTATTTATAAAAATGGTTTCAGAGTCATTCTGTAACTCTGACGGACCAATTTTCACTATTCACCTTAAAGTTCTTTTTATTTATAATTTTGCCATTGGTTACTTTTTCAGTGTTCCTAAATAATTTTCACTTCTTTATTTTTACCAAAATTACACATGCTTTATGGTGATCTTTTACCCCTGGTCCAATTCAGAAATTCTTCTGTTTACTGGACTGCTAATTTCTCGGCAGCGTTCTCGACACAGCCGATTTCCGGAAAAGTAACTAGTTCGCTTCCTAACTGTGTCTCTAAAATTATTTCCCATCATTTCAACACTTTTGAACCACATACTGAGAATTAAATCATGCATATATGTTAGAACTTTCTAGGGTATTACATCTATGCTCCTCCTCTCTCTTGGAATAGATAAGAATGTCATCAATGAACAATAAGACAAACTTATCCAAGAATGGCCTGAACACCCTATTCATTAAATCCATAAATGCAGCAGGTGCATTAGTAAACTCGAATGGCAATACTAGAAACTCATAATGTCCATACCGGGTCCTGAAAGCAGTCTTGGGTACATCACCCTTCTTGATTCTCAACTGGTGATACCCAGATCTCAAATCAATCTTAGAGAAATGACTGGCACCCTGCAATTGATCAAACAAATCATCAATCCGTGGCAACGGATATTTATTCTTCACTGTCATCTTGTTCAACTGTCTATAATCGATGCACATTCTCAATGAGCCATCCTTCTTTCTCACAAACAAGACTGGAGCACCCCACGGAGAACTGCTCGGTCTAATAAATCCTCTATCCAATAACTCCTGCAATTGCACCTTTAATTCTCTCAACTCTGCTGGTGCCATTCTATACGGAGGAATGGATATTGGATCGGTGCCTAAATACACCTTAATCTCAAACTCTATCTCCCTATCTGGGAGTAAACCTGGTAACTCATTAGGGAAAACATCAAAGAATTCTCGAACCACTGATATCTGATCAATATCTACAGAAATCTTATGCACATCAATCACATGAGCCAAGTAGGCTGAACAACCTTTCCCTATCATCCTTTTTGCCTGGATAACAGAAACAAAACTAATCCTGAATTCCCGTTGATCACCCAGGAATTGAAATTCAGGCTGCCCCTCATGCTTGAATCTAACCCTCTTTCTATAACAATCAATAACTGCATAATGTGTAGTTAGCCAATCCATACCCAGGATCACATCTAGCTCTAACACAGGTAGTTCAATCAAATCAGCACGCAGAATGTTATCATCAATCTCTATCACATAAGCAGGATAATAATAATCAACATCTACACTCTCCCCCATAGGTGTAGCTATCACTAGAGGCATACTCAACAACGGTCTCTCCTTATTTAACTTAGGTGCAAACTGTGGTGAAACAAATGAGTGTGTAGCACCATAGTCAAATAAAGCATCAACAATTTCATTTTGTATCAAAATAGTACCTGTAACTACATTGCCAGATCCCTGTGCCTCTTGAGTGTTCACAGCAAACACTCGCCCCTGGCCTCTACCTGCTGGGGCCTGAGCACTGCTAGATGCCTGTCCTCTACCTCTGCCCCTACCAGGAGCCTCTCTGGCAGCATTCTGATTCATCTATACTATAGGTTGAGAAACTATAGTAAATGGCTGCTGGTTGCCCTATAAGGGACATCTGCTAATATAATGACCATGTTGGCTACATTTCAGGCAAGCATATGATTGTCTACGGCACTCCCCTCCATGCCTTCTGCCATAAAAACCACAAATGGGTACACTAGGCATCTAGGTAGTAGGTCTAGATGAACCCTGAGAATAGGAAGGTGCAGACTGCACCGAAGGTCCTCTACTCTGTGTCCTCCTCCTCTGACTGCCAGATGGTGGTCTCTGATCAAACCTAGGTACTGGCTTAATCTGTCTAGACTGGGAGCTGCTCTCCCCCTCCTACTCTATGATCTAGGTCCCCCTTTCCTCTTATGATCCCTCTTCTCTCTCTCTGACCTGTATTTCTCTTCCATTTGATTAGCTTTATCGATGACAATAGTTAGAGATGTAAACTCTGTAGCTAGAAGGGCATTATGTAGTGAAGCATGCAAACCACTCTTAAACCTGGTAATCAAATCTGCCTTAGTAAGAGCAATCTGCGTAGCATACCTACTCAGTCTAATAAATTCCTCAGCATAGTCCTCTACTAACCTACCACGCCGCTCTAGCTGCTCAAACTGTATCAGGTTCCTGATCTTAACCCATTATGTCAGGAACTCATTAATCAATCCCTGTCTAAACTCAGCCTAAGTAGAAGGATGATCGCCATATAGTCTGGGCTCCATCCTACGAGAAAACCATGTCTAAACTTTCCCCTTCAGTAACAAACCCACGGGCTCAACTGCTCTAATATTGGAACAAGGTAGTCTCCTAACTATCTTTTCAACCTCATCAAGAAAATCGACTGGCTCATCACCTCTGTCGCCTTAAAACTCTAGCAGACTTAGCTTTAGAAAGCTAAACATAGATACTCTTCCCTCATCAATAACTTGGTAGGCTCCCTGTACAATAGGCTCTCCAAGAACCATAATTGGCTATACAGGAGCTGAAGCAACTGGTACTGTAGCAGGGCAACAGGGGGTGGCACTACTGCAGGTACTGGAGGTGGCAGTACATTCTGTCATTCCTGCCTCAACTCTGCCAGTTCCCTATACAGATCCATTATTCCTCTCATCATCTCATATCTCCAAGGGTCATCACTCCTCTTTGTATCCCCTGTAGTCCGTCAGAATCTAGATGGTCCCTCAGAAACAAAAACTTCCTTGACTAGGGACTCATTAGAGGCTACCTCTGCCTCTCTATTATCTCTGTCTCCCTCGTCAGACATCTCTGTAAACTGTCTAAAAAATAGAACATGTAGTCAGTATATTACAAATATGCAGAATACTTATACACATACTTGACGAATTCAACAAAAGAAGATATAAGAATTCCTATGCTCCATAGTATACTTAACTCTACCCATACTGTACTTATTTACTATTCATC
This sequence comes from Aleurites moluccanus, assembly GCA_948193065.1. Lineage (NCBI taxonomy): Eukaryota > Viridiplantae > Streptophyta > Magnoliopsida > Malpighiales > Euphorbiaceae > Aleurites > Aleurites moluccanus. The sequence continues at coordinate 4,111 of CANXYC011191921.1, forward strand.
TGTAGCCTATGCTCTGTTATCTGTAAACACAGAGCTCTGATACCACCTCTGTCATAACCATTCCTGGATCGTGATGGTCATAGGGTGCGAGAGATGCCGAGGCGTTCAGCACCCGTAGAATCCATCAATCTCATCAATACAACAACAATATTGCAGCAGAAATATCTATACCATACAAGCAATCAAACTCTATATTATGCCATAATATACATATTTAAAGTATAACTATGTCATTATACACACCATGGAGCAGCTAAAATATACATACAAAATATAGTGTCAAAATAATTACACTGTCTCTAGAGGTAGCAGAAATCCACAGAGAAACCAACAGACAAGATTCTTCCTCCTACTCTACACCTGGAAAGGGAAAACAAATGAAAGGGATGAGTATCAAATATTCAGTGAATCTAATATGTATCAATCAAAAGAAATGGCTAGGATATTAATAAACATTAGAAAGATAATCAATAAATATTAATCTACACACTGATAATAAAATGAGGAATCAAAACACAGTATAGGACTATAGAATCAATGAATAAGTCAAGAAACTCATGTCATGTAGATAAGACAGATGATGGGCCATGAAACTCATATATCATATGTTAATCACATATCAATAAACATAAGACTGATTAAGTCTTATGGCTAGGAAAGTTAACCCTTCCTAGCTAGGGCATCCAGTATACAATGTGCACATTGCCGATGGTATTTACCTGCTATCTCGTCGGAGAGGAAGCTTTGTCAAATTACATTAGAACCAATATAGGTATAAAACAAGTCATTAGGTACCAATAAACAATAATGGTCTCATCAAATATCAATAACTCATATATCAATCAAATGAGACTGCAATTAAGCAGTGAATAAACAATGGAAGATACAATAAATAATGGAAATAAGAATAGCATTTAACATAGGAATGAATCATAGGTTGAACATCAATGATCATTTAGTTGGCACAATTGGCATGCCAATGTCGCTGGCGACGATGGCATTCAAATGGTAGGCCTATGGCAAAATGACCTAGGCATTTTATCAAACACATGGTATACATCATTGAATGGACAATTTGGCTAGGTTATAGTGCAACAATGACATTGCCCATATAATCAATAAGTCAACAATCCAAATAACTTAATAGGCAACAATTATCCAATAATAAACATAATCAAAAGGATCAAAATGGCTTGTAAACTCAAAGGAAAATCAAAGCAAAATTCAAAGGATGAATAGTGCTAAAGTGGTTCGGCCAACAAGGTGATTTTTAGAGGAGGTTTCCAATTAACATTTCAATGCATTTGGCATGTCAAATGATACCTAATAAACTCAGCTTACACTTTAAATCTCCTAGCAAAATTGATTTGCCACCAATTTCTTCAAAGAAGGCAAAAACCACAATCTTCCAAATATTTATGTTCTACATCAAACCAATCACAAATTAGCCATTCATTTGTCTCCAATTAACGTATTCTAAACTTAATTAACATTAACTAACATCAATTCAAAGATTCAAATCACATAACTTCAATCTAGGGTTTCAAATTGGGGAAAATTCACCAAATGCATCAATTGATGCAAATTAACACTAAACTCATTCTTTTTAACATCTAACACATATAAATCAACCATTAAACTAAAGAAATCAACTTTTTACCTTATGATGATGATCCACCCGAAATCCCACTTCAATATATGCATGAAATTCTTTGAGTTCAAGGTAAGAAATGGATGGAAAATGGAAGAACAAAGGTTTGATTCAAGTTTTCTTTAAGTTTTCCTTAAGAAAAAGTTTGAAAAATGGTGGAGGAAATGAAGAGTATGGTTCGGCCAAAGCTAGAGAAAGAAGAACAAAATGGCTAAAAATCATCTAAGGCATGCTTATATATTAAGAAAAATAGGCAAATTACTTTTAGGTCCTTAAACTATCCATTAATTAGACTTTGACCCCATTTCCTTCTGTAATTTATTATGTTAATTCTGTTGAGAATTAGATTTCAAAATGGGAACTGAAACGGCTTCTTTTTATCTGTACTTTATTATAAAAAAAAACTTTCAGAGCTATTCTGAAACTCAGACAGTGTGTTTCCTACTATAACTAAAGTTTGACTTATTTACGATTTTGCCATTATTCAAATTTTCAGTGTTCCAACATATTTTCAACTTTTTCTTTTCACTAAAATCTCACATATATATAATTCTTTACCCCTTGGTCTGAATCAGAAACTCATCTCTCAACCGAACTAATATTTCCCCAGGCAGTATAATTAATACCAACATTTTTCGAGACAGTATCACAAATGCATTCTAACTATGTTTCAAAAATTATCCTTAGTTTTTTTTTGTTGTTTCCAGACCAATATCTAGTTATGTTATTATGTTCTTATGGTAGTTTTCTAGGGTATTACATTATATCCCCCTTTAAATAAATTCGTCCTCGAATTTAAAATAATTACGTACCTCAATGCTGGAACATGAATGGATACTTGGTCTTCATATCATGCTCGCTCTCCCAGGTACACTCCTCCATCGATTGATTCCTCCAAAGCACTTTGACCATCGGTATCTCCTTGTTCCGCAACTTTATGGCCTGTCAATCTATATTCTCCACTGGTAGTTCTTCATACGACAAGTCTTCATTAACATCAACATCTTATACCCATAATATATGTGATGGATCAGACACATACTTTTGTAGCATCAAGATATGAAACATTGGATGAACGTGGCTCAAATTAGGTGGAAGAGCCAATCTGTAAGCAACATTGTCGATCTTCTCAAGAATCTCAAATGGCCCCCCATATCTCGGTGACAGTTTTCCTTTCTTCCCAAATCGCATCACACCTTTCATAGGTGAAATTTTAAGAAAAACATGGTCACCAATAGCAAAGTGCACATCCTTCTGCTTCGGATCGGCATAACTCTTTTGTCTGCTGAAGGCTATTTTCATCCTCTCTTTTATAATTGTCACCTTTTCCATTGTCTCCTTTATCAACTCTGGTCCCTCTAACTGTTTCTCCCCTAGTTCCACCCAACATACCGGAGACCGACATTTTCTACCATACAGTGCCTCATATAGAGCCATACCAATCAATGAATGGTAATTGTTGTTATAGGAAAATTCAATCAGTGGCAGATACTGATCCCAGTTACCTTTGAAATCTAGAACACATAATCATAACATATCCTCTAATGTCTGGATAATCCTCTCTGATTATCCATCGGTATGTGGATGAAAAGCTGTACTGAATCGTAACTGAGTACCCATGGCCTCATGGAACTTCTGCCAAAACTGAGAAGTAAACTGTGTACCCCTATCCGATATAATCATCAGTGGCACTCCATGAAGCCGTACAATCTTATCCACATATAACTGTGCATATTGAGTTGTTGTATAACTAGTCTTCATTTCCACGAAATGAGCAGACTTCATCAATCTATCCATAACAATCCATATGGTGTCATAACCCCGTATAGTCCTCGGTAAACTAACTACAAAATCCATAGTAATCTGCTCCCATTTTCACTCTGACAACTCTCTTTTAGCAAACCAGATGGCTTCTGATGCTCAAACTTAACTTGCTGACAGGCTAAGCATGTAGACATAAATCTAATTACATCCCTCTTCATATTAGGCCATCAATAACATCTTTCAGATCATAGTACATCTTTGTAATTCTAGGATGTACACTATATGAAGAATAATGAGCCTCTTTCATAATCTGATCTCGTAACCCATCAATGTCGGGTACATATAATCGTTTTCCACACTTCAATACACCATCCTCTACTATAAACTCTAATGCCTTGCTATTCTGAACATATCCCTTTAGCCTCAGTTGATATGGATCCCTATCCTGTGCCAACTTAATATCATCAATCAACAGTGGCTTAACCTGAAATCAGGCTATCAGAGCCTGGTTATAATCCTGAGATCCCAAATCCAACTTTATACCCATATCAGCTAACTCCTTCATCTCACGGATCAATGGTCTTCTGAAAACCAAGATGTGAGCTAAACTGCCCATAGACTTCCGACTCAGTGCATCTGATACTACATTAGCCTTACCCGGATGGTAAAGGATCTCACAATCATAATCCTTAAGTAGTTTAACACATCTGCACTGTCGGAGGTTCAGATCCTTCTATTGCAGAATATACTGCAAACTCTTATGATTAGTATATATCTCACATTTAGTATCATACAAATAGTGCCTCCAGATCTTCAGTGCAAATACTACGGCTTCCATCTCCAAATCATAAGTCGGATAATCAATCTCATGCTTCTTTAATTGCCAAGAAGCATAAGTAATCACTCTTCTATTCTACATCAGAACACATCCCAATCCAACTCTGGAAGCATCACAGTAAACTGTGAATTTATCATCCTCTGATGGAAATGCTAATACTAGAGCTCTTGTGAGACAAGACTTCAAAATCTAAAAACTTCTCTCACATTCATCTATCTACTGATACCTCTCCTATTTCTGAGTCAACTTAGTCAACGAAGCAGTAATTTTGGAGAAATCCTTCACAAAATGTCTGTAGTATCTTGCCATACCAAGGAAACTACAGATCTCTGACACATTAGTAGGTCGAGGCCAATTTGCAACTGCTTTAACCTTTTGAGGATCTACCTTAATACCATCTTTACAAATAACATGCCCTAGGAAGCACACTTCAGTTAACCAGAACTGACATTTAGATAGCTTAGCATATAGCTGATGCTCTCGAAGTGTCTGCAGTACAATCCTTAAATGCTCTGAATGCTCCTCCTCACTCCTGGAATAGATAAGAATGTCATCTATAAACACTATGACAAACTTATCCAAGAATGGCTTAAATACCTTATTCATTAGATCCATAAATGCAGTCGCTGCATTAGTCAACCCAAATGGTAATACCAAAAACTCATAATGTCCATACCAGGTCCTGAAAGTAGTCTTAGGTAATCTCCCATCTTGATTCTCAACTGGTGATACCCAAATCTTATATCAATCTTTGAGAAATGACTAGCACCCTGCAATTGATCAAGCAAATCATCTATCTAAGGCAACAAATATTTGTTCTTCACTATCACCTTATTCAACTGCTGGTAATCTATACACATCCTTAAGGAGCCATCCTTCTTTTTCACAAATAGCACTGGAGCACCCCACAGAGAACTGCTCGGTCTAATAAACCCTCTATCCAATAACTCCTGTAATTGCACCTTTAACTCTTTCAATTCTACTGGTGCCATTTTGTACAGAGGAATGGATATCGGATTGGTGCCTGAATACACCTCTATCTCAAACTCTATCTCCCTATCTGAGGGTAGCCCTGGCAAATCATCAGGGAATTCTCAGAATACTAGTACATGATTAATCCCTGTTGAAGTCTTCTACACATCTATCACATGAGCCAGGAATGCTGAACAACCTTTCCCTATCATCCTTCTAGCCTGGATAGTAGAAATAAAACTAATTCCGGATTCACGTCTATCACCCTGGAATTCAAACTCTGGTTGCCCCTCATGATGGAAATTAACCCTCTTCTCATAGCAATCAATAAACTGCACAATGTGTCATTAGCCAATCCTTACCAAGTATCACATCAAGCTCTAACACAGGCAATTCTATCAAATTAGCATGCATAATATTATCATCAATCTCAATCACACAACCCGGATAAAAATAATTCACTTTTATACTCTCTCCCATAGGTGTGGCTATCTCTAAGGGAATATTCAATAATTGCCTCTCCTTATTCAACTTAGGTGCAAACAGTGGTGAGATAAAAGAATGTATAGCACCAGAGTCAAACAATGCTTCAGTTATTTCATTCTGTATAAGAATCATACTTGTGATCACATTGTCAGATCTCTGTGCCTCCTGAGTATTCATAGCAAAAACTCGCCCTAGCAACCCTTCCTCAACAACCTTCTTGCCCCAATGGCAGATAACACATTGTATGGCACTTCGCTTCGCTCCCCTTACAACTCAAATTCCTCACCCGAAGGTGGCTTAAAGACAAGCTTCTTCCCTTTACAATTTATAATGGCATAGTGCTTGGACAACCAATCCATGCCCAATATCACATCGAACTCCAATACTGGCAATTCAATCAAATCCACACTCAAACTCTTGCCACCTATGCTAACCACACAGGATGGATAGGAGTTCTGAACCTTAATCTCTTCCTCCAAAGGAGTAGAAACAACCAACACACTCTCAAGCAATTTACAAGGCACTTGCAACTTCTTAGCAAAACAGGACGATAAAAATGAATGCTTAGCTCCTAAATCAAACAATACTCTAGCATTCAAAGCTTGAATCGGAAGAATACCTGTAACCACTGTGTTGGATGCTTGGGCTTCATGCTGAGCTAAAGCAAAAACTCTTCCTCTACCTCTACCCATAGGAGTTGATCCAGAAGCCCGAGCCTCATGCTGACCTGATCCTCTGCTAGCCTCAATAGTCCTGCCCAGAATACCTCTACCTCCCCCTGGCTGCTGACTGATGCTCCTCTCTCTGCTCATCTGAACTGTAGCCTGAGGTCTACCTCCGAAGGGTGGCTGTGGACAATTCTTGAGAAAGTGACCTTGCTGTCCACATCTGAAGCAAGCTCCTGATGCATAGTGACAAGGCCCACTATGAAATTTGCCATATGAAGGACACAGAGGTTTAGGAGCCCCGGGTGATGCAAAACTAGCTGATCCCTAACCCATCTGAGAAGTAGGTCTGGGAGTAGTCCTACTCTGCTGAAATATCCCTGAAGGTCCTCTATACTCACTTCTAGGAGCTGAATAATGAGCCACTACCATCGTCTTCATCCCACTGTCTGGTTTGGAAGAACTATCAGCTTTAAACTTTTTCTTCTCAACCCTCTCTGATCTGGCTTCCATTTTTCTGTTCTCAATTATTCTAGATTTGTCCACCAGCTTAGAGTATGAATCAAATTCCAAAGCAGCTAGAAGTTTAAATAATGGAGCCACCAATCCTTTACGGAACCGCTGAATCCGTGCCGCTTCTGTAGGCACTAATGCAGGAGCAAACTTACTAAGTTGGTTGAACTTCCTGGCATATTCTGAGATGCTCATGCCAGGGGTCTGAACCAATCTCTCGAATTCCAGGGACTTACCTTCCCTCACACTCTTAGGAAGAAACTTATTTAACACTAACTCTTTGAATCTTTCCCAAGATAACTCTTCATTATCCCAAAGCATACTAGAAATGCTTCTCTTGAACCAGTCTTTTGCTTCAGCCATCATCAGATAACCTACAAACTCTATGGCTCTCCTATCAGGAATTCTTAGAATCTGAGCTTTCTCTTCAATTTCTTCTAAGAAATCAGTAGGATCCATTTCACCCTTATATTCTGAAGGCTTGAGCTTAAGAAATCTTTCAAAGGATACCTCTTCCTCTTGACGCACTAACGGTGGTGGAACTACTAGAGGAACAAGGATTTTTGGAACTTGCACTGGAGGTACTTGTTGCTGCCTTTGCTGAGTAATAAACTCAGCTATCATTGCATAATTCCTCTGCAGCTGGTCTAACTGATGCGCCATATGAGCCACATCCACTGGTGGCATAGGAGGAACCTCATCACCTCCATTACCACCTACAGAACCTTCTTCAGAAGGTAAATCCCGCCTAGGAAGGCCTCGACCTCGTCCTCTGCCACGATGCAAAAGCATCTCGATACTGATAAGAAGAACAAACATTATCAGACTCACTATGCACACTTAACGCAGATATATATATCAAAGGAAGACACAATTGGACGAAACATGATCCTATGCTCCGTAGTTATCTTAATCAATACTTATGCTAGTGCTCATGCATCTCTATCTATCTTCTATGCTAGGATTATAAACCTAATGCTCTGATACCACCTCTGTCACACCCCGACTCCAGTGGTGTGACGGTCCTAGGGCAAGGGTAGGCTTAAGGCCACCATAAACCCGTAGAACTCATATATCCTGAATCTCATGCACAATTATATCAAATACAATATCATATAATATCATTTTCATAATCCATATAAGCATAATTCATTTCTTTACTATACCATTTCATAATTTCCTCTTGTTCCTTACTAATCAAAAGATGCATCTCACATCACTAAGAAACAAGAGTACCCAAAAGATAACAATTCATACATCAAAATATTATCATCCTCAAGTGACTAACTACGGAGCTCTAGAGTATACTCCCATTATATATTATATCATAATACCATTCAATGAATATACATAATTATATATCAAAAGAATTACAATGGAAGCTTTTTGGGATGAATAAGTCAAGAAGCTTGATCTTCTCTACTAGCTCCCTCACGAGCTACACTATCACCTGAAATCCACAGAAGAGGAGTGAGCCTTCAACTCAGTAAGATATGAACATGCAGTAAGAAAGAAATAAATATACATAATTATATAAATATATATATATATAATCCGAATGAAACCTTCATTTCAAGAACAGGGTAAGAATCAGAATGTGGTTAGGCTTACAAAGAAACAG
>CANXYC011192013.1:0-15772 GCA_948193065.1 Aleurites moluccanus
TTTTCTCAAAACAATCACATAAAATAATTCTCCATAAATTCTAACCTCCTTAGAGTCTCTATAAATAAATTCTAGCATTAATTTAACCATTAATAGAGGATGAATAATAGTTATAGAGAAAATATAATATTCACAACACTATTCATCCAAAAATCATAAATCTTCATACTACTAAATCTAATCATAATTATTAGCCATTAATACTCACAAAAGATTACCCACAACTTAAAAATAACTATTCTAGCTAATAAAGAACTTAACTCAAGCTAAATAGAAGATTTGAGAAAATTACCTTATTTTTTCCTCCAAAGAAATTTTGAAAAATTTGGCTTGAATTGATGCTCTTATAGTCTTTAATTTATGTTTTCTAGCATTAATAAGGCTTAATTGGAGTATTTAAATCTTAAAAATGAGGAAAAATAACTTATGGTTGAGAGAAATAGGAAATGGAAAAGAAGAGAAATGAAGATAGAAAGAAGAGGAAAAGGAAGTGAAGAAGCTACTGCCAATTAAAATCTCGAGTTTATTGTTCACGATTAATATTCACGAGCACTGTTCACAGTTACTATTCGCGAGTACTGTTCATGGTTACAGTTTACGAGCACTGTTCACAGAAACTGTTAAAGACAGAAGCTGAAAAAAAAAATCACTTTGGCAGTACATACTAAACTAACTCTATCTTGAGCTACAAAAGCCTAAATACCTCGATTCTTCCTTCCACTTAAACTAGACACATGAGACTACAACATATCCCAAATTCTTTTTTCAAAGCTTTGAACATAAATTCACAAAATTTTGCACAAATACAAACTCTGAAATTCAAATCAAAACAAATAAATCTCACTTCCAAAATAAACATTCCATAACAAATTTTATATACATCATTACAAGAATTTCAGAATACATACAAGCAAAAAAAATTTTAATTCTTACATATAAGTTGTTAGAATAATTGTGTATGAGTTATGGAGAGTATGATACATGCATTTATGGCCATAAATTTTAGTTGTTGGAAGAATTAGGGTAAATGGTGAATAGTAATATGAATAGTATCAATTCTTATATTCTTCCATAATTTTCTTTCAGAATTGTTAAATTAAGTTTAAGAACTATCTAAGAAAGCTTTAGAAAGTCTTTAATTGCAAGAATTTGATATGGATAATGTTGGGTAAGGAAAACCCTAAATTTGTGAATTGTTGTAATATGTTATTCATGGAGCATTAAAGTGCTATTGAGTTTATTTGGAGCTTGATAGAAGGTTTTGAGCTTTAGTTTCGATTGTTTCTTTGTAGAGGTGAGTTATGCATATGTGCTTTGTATGTATTTGTATATGTAGATATTATTCTTCTGCTAAAATTCATTCTGAGCATATCTATGCAATTGTTAAGTTGGTATTTCCTTGAAACCAATGATACCATTATTATGGAACTAACTCATTATTATAGTATAAACCAATTAGTCTGAAATGTTCATTGATTGATAAGAACCTTTGTTACAAACAATTGTATTCTAAATCAAGTAGACGTTATTGTCAGAATGCATTCCCTATGAGAGATAAATCATAGGACTGTATGCACCAATGACTCGATTGATAGAGTCAAAGTATTAAAGTCCTTCCAAGAGAGGACAAAGTTTCTCTAAGCATGTGTTAACGTAAACACATGTATTTTGTATGGAGATCATAGTACTCCTGTACTGTTTATGGATGTTGTTAGAATACAGTTATGTTTCTCTATTATTCTAACATCTATATTGCTTAACCTACATATATATATGCATCTATGATGTGCCATTTTTTGTAGGCACTTATGACCTCTGTATTCTAATTTCTTATTTTGATTCTGATATGTATATGACCTTTGATTATATATATTTTGATATCTGTAATATGAACTCTGTTTGTTATATATATATGGATATAGATAACACTTTGAAGCTCTGATATGATTCTGAACCTTAGGTATGATATATGTATAATTTATTAGGTTTAAGGTTCACCCTCATTCTGTTGTGGTTTTCAGGTGCTAAAGTGATCGGTCCAGAGATCGAAGATAGAGCTTATTGACTTCTTTCTCTAAGAAGCTATTTAAAAGTATAGATTATATTTATTTTTGATATATTTTATTATTATTTTGAGATGTAATCCTCTTAGAGCTCTATGATAGTTAAATGGTTGTAATATTCTTTTCGGTTATCACTTATTTATTTTAGATAAAGGACCTTATTGGCCTTTGATTCGTAGTGAACAAGTTGATTATATTTTGATGGTTACTTCACGAGATGATATTACAAGTTGATGATGTTTATGATTTGGATTTGTGGATGGTTATAAATATTATTTTGTTATTGCCACAGGTTAGATTGGTGTGTTCTACAGGTTTTTAGTGGCCTTAAACCTACCCAAACCCTAGGACCATCACATCTCTAATTTTGAGATATGACAAAGGTGGTATCAAAACTTAGGTTTGAAGTTATAGTTGATATGTGGCAATGAGTGTCTGATTAAGGAAATTGTGAAGCAAAGGAAATTATGTATTTTCAATGTTTTGTTATCCCCTATTATGAATCTACATTTCTTTCTGATCTAAATCTGAATTATTTATTCTATTATCAGTTCTAATATGCCTCATAGACGTGGTCATGGTAGAGGTAGAGGATGTGGTCATCCTATAAGAGATGTTTCTTCTGAAGCCGGTTTTGTTGGCTGAATGGGGGATAATGAGATTCATCCAGCACCTATATTGGATATGGCTTAGAGATTTGAGTGGTTGGAGCATAATTACTAAATGATAACTACATATATCGCCTAGCAGAGGAAACAGGATCCTCCGGTACAAGTGGCTCCAGCTCCTCCACCACCTTTAGCTTCGATAGCTCTTCTAGTTATTCCTCCTCAACCACCTTTGGTTCTGCAGGTTGAGGAAGTATCTTTTGAGAAATTTTTGAAGCTCAAGCCAGCAAAGTATAAGGGTGAGGTTGACCCTATTGAATTTTTGGAAGAAGTAGAAGATAAAACATAGATTTTGAGAGTTTCTGATAGGACAATTGTGGAGTTTGGGTCACCTTATAAAGGGTGATACTCGTGAATGATTTAAGAGTGTTTCTGGTTTACTTCTTGGCAATGGAGGGATCACTTGGGATTGTTTTAGGGAGCTTATGATGAAGGAGTTTTTTTCGGAATCAGTTAGAGATGCTAGAGCCTTGGACTTTGATAGACTTGTACAAACTTCTAACATGTCTGTATCTGAATATGCTAAGAGGTTTAGCAAATTGAGTAAATTTTCTCCTGCTCTAGTGATTGATGAGCCGACACAAATTCATTGATTCAGGAGGGGATTGTTGACCCCAATATTCAAGATTTTGTCAATCCAGAAGTTTGATTCTTTTTCAACACTGGTGGATAAGGCAAGGGTTATTGAGAACAGAGTAATGGAAGCAAGATATGCTATGGAGCAGAGGAAGAAGGAAAATATAAAAGGTTCATTTAAGTCAGGTAGAGATGAGAATGGAGTGAAGAGTATGGGTGTTTCTCTTTATGCTACACCAATGGGTTCTAGAGTCAGACAGGTCGATCTCAGTAGAGACAGAGTACGTTCAGGCATACTACACAGATGAGTTATGGTTCTGATAGTCTCACATCTCCTAGAGGTTTAGTTCCTTTTTACTTTGCTTGTATAAAGAAACATTCTAGATAGTGCTATAGGGAGACATGTGTTTGTTTTAGATGTGGTTAGTCTGGCCACTTTATTAAGGATTGTCCCTAAGCATTGCACCTAGATAGATCTCAAGCTTCCCAGTTTACAGTTCAGATGGATAGGGGAGGAGGTGGTATTCAGTTTGGTAGAGGAGGTTTGTCTCTAGGCTAAGATGCTGGTAGGGGTTCTGGTCAAACAGTGGGATAGGCTTCAGGGCAGATATCGATTGGTAGAGGCAGGGGTAGAGTTTTTTCTTTGACTCGGCAAGAGGCTTAAGCCTCAAACATAGTTGTGACAGGTATTATTCCTATTCAAGCTTTGAATGCACGACTTCTATTTGATTCTATTGCAACGCATTCCTTTGTTTCTTCTTGTTTTGTAAAGAAATTGTATGTGGCATGTAAACTTCTGGATTCTGCATTGGTTGTGTTTACTCCTTTAGAGGAGGAGATAGAGGTGAACAAGGTTTATCCTTCTTGTTTAGTGAGTGTTAATGGCTAGAGTTTAGAGGTAAATTTGGTTGCACTACCAGTGTTGGATTTCAATGTGATCTTGGGCATGGATTGGTTGTCCAAGTTTTTTACTATCATTGATTATAATAGGAAAAAGATTGCGTTCAAGCCACCTTCAGGTGAAGAGTATGAGTTCCAAGGGGATAGTTCCTTATAATATGTTATCCGCCATTAGGGCAAAGAGATTGTTAAATAAAGGATGTCGAGGGTATTTGGCGTATGTCCGAGACATGAAAAAGGAAGTATAGAGCATTGATCATATTCCTATTGTGTATGAGTTTATGGATGTATTTCCAAAAGAATTGTCTGGTATACCACCAAATAGAGAGATTGAGTTCAGCATTGAAGTACTCTCAGGTACTAATATGATATTGATACCTCCATATCGCATGGGACCTATGACTTATCTATCATTCCCTGTTATTGATTTTGTAATTTGATTATATTGAACAGATTGTCATCATTGCTTCCTTTGTTATCATTTATTATTGATCCAAACTACTTTTTATTGGTGATGCATATTAGATTCACTGAGTATGTTATATACTCACTCTTTTCCTTGTTCTTCATTTTTCAGGTGCAAAGTAGATAGCAGAATCCCAACTTCTGACTCTTTGTGGATTCTGTAAACTTTTGATAGCAATATAATTATATTAAATACAGTATTTTATATTCATGTTCTCGCTACTCCATCGGGTATGTATGGGTTAGTTAGGATATGAACATGGATGTATGATATTTTATGATATATGAGTATTGATATAATATGTGATGATGGATGTTACAGCCAACAACCTAAATTACATACAGTTTACAAAATTGCAGAATGAATAGTAACTAAGTAAATTGATTAATTAATTGATGGTTATAGATATTTGCATGTGATACTAGGTTCTACAGGTGCCGGTCGCCATTGGCATCTCCTTCATCCTAGGACCGTCGCGATTCAAAATCAGGTTATGATAGAGGTGGTATTAGAGCCATAGGTTACAGACATCAAAGCATAGGTTACAGATGAATAGTACCTAAATTACAGAGAAATAGTGATTAAGTACAGAATGGGTAGAGTTAAGTAAACCATGGAGCATAGGAATTCCTGTATCTTCTTTTGCTATATTCGTCTAATATGTGTTAGTATTCTGCGTTTCTGTAATATACTGAGTATGTGTTTTGTTTTTTTGACAGTTTACAGAGATGTTCGACGATGGAGACAGGGATACCCGAGAGGCAGAGGTAGCCTCCAATGAGTCTTTAGTTAAAGAGTATTCAGTTTCAGAGGGTCTGTCCAGATCTTTATGGACTACAGAGGATACAAAGAGGGGTGATGACCCCTAGAGAGTAGAGATGATGAGGGGGATGATGGAGTTACATAGGGAATCGGCAGATTTGAGGCAAGAACGTCAGAATATGCTGCCACCACCAGTTCCAGCAGCAGTGCCACCCCCTGTTGCACCAGAGGCAGTGCCAGTTGCACCAGTTCCTATACAGCCAGTTGTGGTTCCTGGGGAGCCTATTATACAGGGAGGCCATCGATTTATAGATGAGGGAGGAGTATCTATGTTTAGCTTTCTGAAGCTAAACCTGCCAGAGTTCAGGGGCAACAGAGGTGATGAGCTAGTTGATTTTCTGGAGGAGGTTGAGAAGGTAGTTAGGAGACTACCTTGTTCTGACACTAGAGCAGTGGAACTAGTGGGATTATTGCTGAAGGGGAAAGCTTGGACTTGGTTTTCTCGTAGGATGGAGCTTAGACTATATGGTGAGCATCCTCCTACATGGGCTGAGTTTAGACAGGGGTTAATAAATGAGTTCATAACAGAACGTGTGAAGACCAGAAATTTGATTTTGTTTGAACAACTTAAGTAGGGAAATAGGTCACTGGAAGAGTATACAGAGGAGTTCATCAGACTGAGTAGGTATGCTACCCATATTGTTCCTACTCAAGCAAAATTGATTAGCAGGTTCATAAGAGGTTTACATGCTTCGCTTCACAATGCTATATTGGCTATGGAATTTACATCTCTAACTACAGTCATCAATAAGGCAAACCAGATGGAAGAGAAATATAAAGCAGAGAGGGCTAAGAGAGATCAAAAGAGAAAAGGAGGACTTGGGTCATAGGGCAGAAGGGGGAGAGCAGCTTCCAGCCTAGACAGACTGAGCCAGTGCCTAGATTTGATCGGAGATCTCAGACTGGAAGTCAGAGAAGGAGGACACATAGTAGGGGACCTCCGATATAGTAAGCACCTATATATTCTTAGGGTTCTTCGAGACTTGTTGTACAGATGCCAGTGTGCCTATTTGTAGTTTCTGTGGTAGAAGGCACGGAGGGGAGTGCCAGCGTCAGATGGGTGCCTGCTTGAAATGTGAGCAGCACGGTCACTTTATTAGCCGATGTCCTTTGTGGGGCGAGCAACAGCCATTTGCTTCAGTTTCTCAGCCTACGGTACAGATGAGTCAGAATGTGGTCAGAGAGGCTCCTGGTAGGGGCAGAGGCAGAGGTCGGGCACCAGGTAGTAGTCAAGCCCCAGCAGACAGAGGTTAGGGGCGAGTATTTACAGTCAACACACAGGAGGCACATAGATCAGATAATGTGGTTACAGGTACTATTCTGATTCAGAATAAGATTGTTGATGCCTTGTTTGATTATGGTGCTATGCATTCCTTAGTTTCACCTCAATTTTCACCTAAATTGCATAAGGAGAGAAAATTATTGAATGTGCCTTTAGAGATAGCTACACCGATGGGTGAGAGTATAGAAGTGGATTATTATTATCCTGACTGTGTGATTGAAATTGATGACAATATTTTGCTTGCTGATTTGATAGAACTGCCTGTGTTAGAGCTAGATGTGATTCTGGGTATGGATTGGCTCACGACACATCGTGCAGTCATTGACTGTTATAAGAAAAGGGTTAGATTTCAGCCTGATGGGCAGCCAGAGTTTGAGTTTCTGGGTGATAGACGTGAGTTTAGAGTCAATCTGGTTTCTGCTATCCAAGATAAAAGGATGATAGGGAAAGGCTGTTCAGCATATTTGGCTTATGTAATAGATGTGCAGAAGACTTCTATGGAGATTGATCAGATACCTATAGTTCAGGAGTTTCTAGATGTCTTTCCTAAAGAATTGCCAGGATTGCCCCCAGATAGGGAGATAGAGTTTGAGATTGAGGTGTATTCAGGCACCAATCTGATATCCATTCCTCCTTATAGAATGGCACCAGCAGAATTGAAAGATTTAAAGGTGCAGTTATAGGAGTTATTGGATAGAGGATTCATTAGACCAAGCAGTTCTTCCTGGGGTGCTCCAGTGTTGTTTATAAAGAAGAAGGATGATTCACTGAGAATGTGCATTGATTATAGATAGATGAACAAAGTGAGTAAAGAACAAATATCCGTTGCCATGGATAGATGATATGTTTGATCAATTGCAGGGTGCCGATCATTTTTCGAAGATTGATATGAGATCTGGGTATCACCAGTTGAAAATTAAGAAGGGCGATGTACCTAAGACTGCTTTCAGGACCCGATATGGACATTATGAGTTCCTGGTTTTGCCATTCAGGTTAACTAATGCACCGACTGCATTTAGATCTAATGAAAAGGGAGTTCAAGCCATTCTTGGATAAGTTTGTCATAGTGTTCATTGATGACATTCTTATCTATTCTAGGAGTGAGGAGGAGCATTCAGAGCATCTAAGGATCGTATTGCAGACACTCTGAGAGCATTAATTAGAGCATCTAAGGATCATATTGCAGACACTCTGAGAGCATTAATTGTACGCTAAATTATCTAAATGTCAATTTTGGCTAACCGAAATGTGTTTCCTTGGGCATATGGTCTGTAAAGATGGTATTAAGGTAGATCCTCAGAACGTTGAAGCAGTTGCGAATTGGCCTCTGCCTACCAATGTTTTTGAAGTCCGTAGTTTTTTGGGTATGGTAGGGTATTACAGGAGGTTTGTAAAAGACTTCTCCAGGATTGCTACTCTATTGACTAAGCTGACTAGGAAATAGGAGCGTTATCTGTGGACTGATGAGTGTGGGAGAAACTTTCAGACTTTGAAGTCTTGCCTCACGAGTGCTCCAGTATTAGCATTGCCATCTGAGGGTGAGAAGTTTATTGTGTACTGTGATGCTTCCCGAGTTGGATTAGGGTGTGTGTTGATGCAAAATAGGAGAGTGATTGCTTATACTTCTTGTCAGTCAAAGAAGCATGAAGCAAACTATCTGACTTATGATTTGGAGATGGCAGCTGTAGTCTTTGCATTAAAGATTTGGAGGCATTATTTGTATGGATCTAAATGTGAGATATATACTGATCATAAGAGTTTGCAGTATATATTTTAGCAGAAGGATCTGAACCTCCGACAACATAGATGGGTTGAGTTGCTTAAGGATTATGATTGTGAGATCTTTTATCATCCTGGCAAAGCTAATATAGTAGTTGATGCATTGAGTAGAAAGTCGATGAGTAGTCTAGCTCACATCTCGGTTATCAGGAGACCATTGATCCATGAGATGGGTGAGTTAGTTAATATGGGTTTGAGGTTGGATTTTGGATCCCAGGATCGTAACCAAGTTCTGATAGCCCAATTTTGGGTTAAGTCACTATTGATAAATGATATTAAAGTGGCACAGGATAAGGATCCATATCTACTGAAGCTTAAGGGAGATGTTCAGCATGGCAAAATGTTAGAGTTTACAGTGGAGTATGATGTACTAAAGTATGGGAAGAGAATATGTGTACCTGATATTGATGGGCTGCGAGATCAGATTATGAGAGAGGCTCACTATTCATCATACTGAGTACATCCAGGGATTACCTAGATGTACCATAATTTGAGGGATTTGTATTGGTGGCCTGGTATGAAGGGAGATGTAGCTCGATTTGTCTCCAAATGCTTAGCCTGTCAGCAAGTTAAGTTTAAGTATCAGAAACCATTGGGTTTACTTCAGGAGATCGAGTTGTCCAAGTGGAAATGGGAGCAGGTTACTATGGATACCAAGGACTACGAGGGGTTATGACTCTATATAGGTTATTGTAGATCGATTGACGAAGTCTGCTCATTTCTTGGAAGTTAAGACCAGCTATTCTGCAGCTCAGTATGCACAGTTGTATGTGGACAAAATTGTGCGACTTCATGGAGTACACAGTTGTATGTACACAGTTTACTTCTCAGTTTTGGCAGAAGTTTCAGGAGGCTATGGGTACTCAGTTATGGTTCAGCACTGCTTTCCATCCACAGACCGATGGACAGTCAGAGAGGAAAATCCAGACATTGGAAGATATGCTTCGGTTGTGTGTTCTGGATTTTAAAGGTAACTAGGATCAATATCTGCCATTAATTGAATTCTCATATAACAATAGTTATTATTGTTCTATTGGAATGGCTCCATATGAAGCACTATATGATAGGAAGTGTAGATCTCTAGTATGATGGGTGGAACCAGGAGAGAAATAGCTAGAGGGGCCAGAGTTGATTAAAGAAACAATGGAAAAGGTGCCTATGATTAGAGATCAGATGAAGACCACTTTTAGTAGACAGAAGAGATATGCCGATCCGAAGCGGAAGGATGTACATTTTGCAGTTGGTGATCATGTCTTCCTTCAGATCTCACCAATGAGAGGTATTATGAGATTTAGGAAGAAAAGGAAGCTATCACCAAGATTTATAGGTCCATTTGAGATTCTTAAGAAGATTGGCAATATGACCTATAGATTGGCTCTTTCACCTAATTTGAGCCATGTTCATTTGGTATTCCACATCTCTATGCTACGAAAGTATGTATCGGACCCATCACACATATTGGAGATACAGGATGTTGGGGTTAATAAGGACTTGTCATATGAGGAGCTTCTAGTAGAGATAGTTGATTGACAAGTCAGGCAATTCCTGAATAAAGAAATCCCAATGGTGAAAGTGCTCTGGAGGATTCAATCGATGGAGGAATGCACTTGGGAGAGCGAGCAGGAGATAAAGGACAAATATCCATTCCTGTTCCATCAATGAGGTATGTGTTTAATTTAAATTCGAGGACGAATTTATTTGAAGGGGGTATAATGTAATACCTTAGGCAACCCTATCTTAAATGTATGATATAGTTCTCAGTTTATGGTTTGAAATCATTGAAATGACTAGAAATATTTTTAGAGACACAGTTAGAAAGTAAATAAAAAAATTTTTCGAAAATCGTTGGTGTCAAAAACACTGTCGAGAAAATAGTAGTCCAAGCAACAATTAAATTTCTGATTCTGACCAGGGGGCAAAGGATCATACTAATGCATGTGTAATTATGGTAAAATGAAAGAGGTGAAAAATGTTTAGGAACACTGAAAAAGTAAGTGATGGCAAAATCGTAAATAAATGAAACTTTGAGGAGTATAGTGGAAAGTAGTCTATCTGAGTTTCAGAATGACTCTGAAACTATTTTTATAAATAAGTATAAATAAAAATAAGCCTTTTGAATCCCCCACTTTGAAATCCAGTTCTCAACAGAATTGTCAGAATAAATTACATGAGAAGTTGGGGTCAAAGTATGAATACTTGATAGTTTAAGGACCAAAATGTAATTTGCCATTTTGAATTAATATATAAGAAATGCCTTAGGAAAAATTGCTTATCTTCCTCTTCTTCCTTTAGGTTGGCCGAACCATTTCCTTACTCTTCCTCCATTTCTATAGCAAATTTCCTAAAGCAAAACTAAAGAAAACTTGAATTTAAGTTTTGTTCTTCCATTTCCAACTCATTTCTTCCTTGAAATCACAAAGGAAACCAAAGAATTTCTTCAAAAGGATTTCAGGTGGAATCTTCATTTGAGGTAACAAGTTAGTTTGTTTGACTTTATGATTAGTTTGGATGATTTAGATGTTGAATTAAATGGGTTTTGTGTTTTATTGCATCAATTGATGCATTTGAACACTTTTCCCTCATTTCTAAATCCTAATGGAAGTTGTGTGATTTGGCTATTTGATTTATTGTTGGTTTATGTTGTTTAAGCTCATAATATGTTAATTGGAGGCTAATGGATGATTAATTTGTGGTTCATTTGTTATAGAAAATCAAGAACATCAAAGTTGCCAATTTTGCCTCCTTTGTAGCAATTGGTGAGAAATCAATTTTTCAAAATAATTTAGAGTGCTAGGTGAGTTTAATATGCATTAAATAGCATGTCTATTGTCTTAGATTTAATATTGGAAACCATTCATAGAAATCCCATTTTGGCCGAATGGCCTTTACTATTCATTACCATTGATTTTGCTTGTTTTTCCTTTGAATTCCTTAGCCATTTTGATCCTTTGAATATTGTTTAATATTGTACATTTATTGCCTATTGTGTTGCCTACAATGTGATCTTGTTGTTGGATAATTGGGCAATACCAAGTTTGCATTAAAACCTAACCTAATGGCTTGTCTAACTTTACCCACTATGTGTTTGATGAAATGCCTAGTTATTCTTCCATAGGCCTATCACATTTTCCTCCATAGGCCTACCAATTTGAATGCCATTATCGCCAGCAATATTGGCATGCCAATTGTGCCTACCATTTGCCTATGTAAAACCAGCCTACGTTACATATCATTGTTAATTACCAAACCAATTACCATTGCATATCTATTGCTTATTGCTATTCCATTGATTAAATTGCTCCTTGAAATGATTGATATTGAGATATTGTTACTTGGTGACACCATTATTGCATAATGGTATCTAATGATATGTTTCACACTTGTATTGACCCTAATGTTATTTGACAGACCTGCTGCTCCGACAAGGTAGTGGGTATGTATTGTCGGCAATATGCACATTGTTTATTGATACCCTAGTTGGGAAGGGTTATTGGTCCTAGCCATAAGACCTGATCAATCTTATGTTTATTGATATGAGATTGACTGTATAATTACATATATGCTATGTGTTTCATGGCCCTATATCTGTCTTACCCATGTTATATCATTCCTTTGATATGATTATTGACCTATTTGTCATTCCCTGTTATTGATTTTGTAATTTGATTATATTGAATAGATTTACATCATTGTGTCACAGCCTAATTTTAGACTATGACGGTCCTAGGGTACAGGAAATGCCAAGGATACCAGTACCTTGAGGATCCCATTCTTTTACTTTAACTTCACTTTTACAAACTAATAATGTCATTAACAATTATTCCTTAAACATATGATACATTTTAGGTAGTAATTTTTTTCTAAAATATCATAAGATTCCTTACAGAAAAATTGACAGAGTTTTCTCTATAATTCTAACTTAATCTTTCCGTAAGAATTAAAGATTTATACTTCCAATAAACATACATACCCTTATAACCTCTAATAATCAACACAACTCAATAAGCACTTCAATAATTACATTCACATCTCATATCATATATATACATTATTTATGTTCTCAAATCAAATTTAGCTAACACTTTAATTATATTATAACATTAAACTCCTAATAAAACCAAGTCCTATATACATTATACCAAGGAATTTCTATACACTGGAGTAACCTCAATACATACATCTGAAATCCAAGGCTGAAGATAACATAGCCAATGGATATCTGTCTCACTGTGGTCCTGAAAATATTTAACAACTTTGGGGTGAGTATAAGATTATACTCAGTGAATCTAAATCATATGAATATGCAATACTATTCATGAAAAGTCATATCTATCCATTAATGACCTGTAAATAATCGATAACTAATAATGGAATAGTGAAATACATATAATGAACCATAATGCATATAATATAACAGGTATGAGTGATCTGTAACATATTATAATATAATACTGTACTTTTACTTCACTTCTTTACTTTCACATTTCCATCCCACACACCATTTTCATCCAACACATCATTACATAAGGTGGATCAACCCTTATGGCATATATACTATACACCATAGACCCTATATTACACAATTAACACTTTCCATTCCTTTATGCATCAAATGCAATTCTATCACCACATTTCATTCATATTTCATATGTTCATCACTATAATGCCAAGTTAAGAACTCCCAAACACTTAGTTCAATATTTCATATTAAACATACATCAAATTCCAAGTTTAACTTTCAAATACATATATCAAACATCTTTTACATAGCTAAACTTATACATTTCCATTACTTACACCATTAAACCATATTCAAACTTCACCTTCCAAATTACTTTAACCTAACACATTAAACTTACAAACTCAACATGGTTTAACCTAAATGGAATTCATTCCATTCATCCATTTTTCAATAGCAATCAATCATACAATATATATATACATCAAATGCATAACATTCATCCATATAAACCTATTAAACATCAAAGCACCAAACCATTACACATCATTATCATTTTTGCCAACCTAGTTTTCCATTCAAATGGATTCTTTCCATAAAATAACCACTAATTCAATACATATGCATCAAATAAAACTCATTTGATTCATATTTCTTCCTATTAGGGTTTTCTTCCAACTTTTGATTTTTCTTCCAACCAAAACATATTTTTAATACTAATTAACATCTTAAGAATATATTTAAATCAAAAGAATGGTAAAATCACTTACTTACCAAAAGTTCTTCAAAAAATTCCAAGCTTTGATTCTTTACTTTTTCTTATTTTTCCTTAAAATCTAAAGCTATATTTGTGTTTAAAATGATGGAATTAGTTGGTTTGTATCAAAAAATGGAAGAAAACAACTTGGTTTGGTGTTGGACAATGGTGGCCGAAACTTGATGGAAGAGGAAAGAAAAAATGGTTGGTGAAATGGCTAAGGAAGAAGATGGAGGTGGGAAAAATCCATAAATATTATATGCATAATCCTATACTTTGAGCTTATAGTACAAATTATGCAACCTAGCTTATTAACCATCCAATTTTTTACCTTTTCATCCAATGATTTTATTTAGGTAAGCCTAAATTGATATTATAAGCTTGTATTCACCAAATAAATCCATAATTTAAAGGAAAAGACTAAACTACCCCTAGTTCAAATTTGATCCTTATCCGAGCAACTTTACCCGAAATTATTTTCTATCTGGTTTAATTCTCCAACAAAATTTCAAATAAATATAATATCATCATTTTCATGTCCTAATATTCTTTTCTACCTTCAAATATAATATTAATTTCCATAAACTCGAAGGGGTGTGAAATGACCATTTTGCCCCCAGTTCACCAAAAATTTAATTTTTCTCGATTTCTTCCTAACAGCCTTTAAACCACTTTTATATGTATAATACTTCCTAAAACATGTATATATTCAATTCAAGCATAAACATGCAATAATACAGAACTTTCAAACAAAGAAACATCTCCTAGGTTTACCCTTTATGGTTCAGGTTCTAAACTTTAACTGAAGTGTTACAATTTGGATTTAAGGAGTTTACCTTTGATAGAGTCGGTCAGAGGGTTTTCACCCGATTGGATTTTTGGTATCTGTTTCGATTTAAGAAAGAAAATTAATTTAGCGAGAATTAGTTTGAGGCTATATGTACCTATGTCTTATAATTTAATGAGAATTTGGTTCAAATCCAAAGAGGATTAAACCATGTTTGTGTTTTAGTTATAAAACTCAAGGAGAGTTAATTAGTGTTTGTTTAATTATTTTAAGTTAGTATGATTAATTTTTAATTAATTAATTCTTTAGGTTTTTTTTTCTCAAAGAGAGATGTTAGAAAAAGAAAATCTTAAAGATAGAGGGTGGTGAAGTGAGTGGTGGAAGAAGAGGGGGTATATATAGGAAAAAGAGGGGTAAAAATGTCATTTTGGCCTAGATCCACTAGAAAAAAAGGGCAAATCCGACATAAGGGGTAGCGGATCAGCTAGACATAATGGGCGGCATCGGTGCCAGGCCTTAGCGGATCCACCATGCCTAGCTGGCAGATCTTAGCAGCCTTCGTGCAGGATCAAATGCTCTGAGTCTTTTTCACATTTTTCAAGTCTTCGGCGTGTCCTATTCTGTCCGATATGAGTTTGACTATGTCCCGAGGGTTCTTCAAATCCACAAATGGCTCGATACTTGCTTTAAAACCTATAAAAGTATGGTTATACGCGGTGAGGTGAAAAGATACGTGTTCACAGGTGCCCCTCATCATGATTGCTTTTATTGAAAAGGAATTAGGATGATAGTGAACACGTAGACTATTGATTGACACATTTTTGACATTGTTTTTCCTATATATTTTAGTAATAATTTTATCATATTTAATTAGTTTTTATTTATATTTGATAGTATTTTTAATAAATTTCTAATTATTCCTTGGCAAGACTTTTTCTATATTTTTAACCCAATTTTAGGTAATTATGGCAAGAAATTGTATAAACCAGGATTTCGGGTCAAAGACCAATCTAAATGGATTTAAGCACTTGGTTGAAATTATTAGTGTAGGTGCTCTAAAGACAATCATTTTAATGATGTTTTTAGAAATATATATCAATAAAAAGGCATTATTTATTAATCAGTACTTATTATTGTTTAGAGTAATATTATGTAACTGTTTAATAAAGTCCATGGTATAAACATAGCATGAAGGCATTCATGATATGATCAT
>CANXYC011192094.1:0-13030 GCA_948193065.1 Aleurites moluccanus
TATATATATATATATATATATATGATGGGCATTTGCAACAAATTTTTTTATTCCGCATGTTAATTTTTTTATTCCTCATGTTTTTGCTTGACTTGTAACTATATTGATGATATATATATATATATTGCAGCAGGTTCTTAATCTTTGTTACTGCTATTATTTTGAGATATTATAGTAATTCTTGTTGTTTTGAGTTAACGCAATTCTTAATGATTCCTATTGGAAATATACTTTTGATAGATTCACAGTTAGTTTTTTATGAATGTTGTTGTATTTTGAATAAAAAAATGTCTTTTTGGTTGGTTTACAGTCATTTTGATGGAAATGCAGAAAACTCGTGCATTTTAAGTTGTATTATACATGTTTCAAAAAAAAAATCACTTTTACATTATAACAGCATAATCATGCAATTTTGATAGCAATTTGACTCTTTTTCACAGAAAAACCCTCCCTTTGAACATCATTTTTTAATTGCTTTCAAACAAAGTGGGAGTAAAAGTATAAATAAGTTAAAAATGTCATTTAAAACTTGTTTGCACTCATTTAGGGGGAGCTTTGTCCCAAAATCACAAAACTTTCTTAGTTCACACACTTTTTAACACTTGCACTTAATGGTTGTTTGTTATCATAAAAAAGGGAGGAGATTGTTAGACATTTAGTATCTTAACATGCTCATTTTGACGTGTACAAATAGTTAATTTTTTTTGATATGCAAGGTATACTTTTAAGTATTGCATATTATTGGTATGTAGCACCCGCTACTTATTAAGTAGCCTCCACTACTAATGGACATAGAAAAGTTTGAGATGTTGGATAGGTAGCCCTTGCTATAAGTTAATGAGCCCTCGCTATATGTTAAGTAATGCCCGCTACCAAGCAGCTGCAACTGCTACTAAGAAGTTCAAAAGGTCTAGTAGCTCAAGTTTGAGAATTGAATTAAGTAGTGCCCACTACTATGTTATATTACTACTGCTACATAAGTATGAAGTTAAGTAGCAGTAGCTACAAACATGTCCCCACTGCGATTATGGAGTCCGTAAGGTTTAAAAGCTCAAGGGTCCAAGTAAGCAGAGTAGTAGCATCCGATATAGAGAGTAGTACCCAGTACGAAGAAAGCTCAAAGTCACAGTAGCCTTTTAGAGGATTTGGATGATAATCGTAGCCGCTACATGTTAAGTAGCGCCCTTTACTTATGAAATTCACAGCCACTACAAGTCAAGTCGTAGCTGTGAAGTTCTTCATCCCAGGTTAAGTAGCACCTGCTACTTCCTTTGTAGTGCTCGCTACTTCCTTTATAGCCACTGCTATAGTTCGAACTCTGACAAAAAAAAAATAGCCGTTGAAAGTATGAAGTTTTGCATTAAATGCATATTTAATGCAGCCAAACAGCTCTATGTAGTTGAAGACTATTAATATGAGTTAGTATGAAATAAATGGGTAATTGAACAACCTATATTCTTGCATTAATTCATACTATTGAACATTTAAGAGTTCTTGAGCTTATTTTTGAGTTTTCTAATTGTAAAGAGAATTAATTACCATTTTTCAAGGTTGTTAAAGAGGAATTAATTTTTGAAAGTTGGGTAAAAGTTATTAGGTTAATTTTTTCTCATCTCTTGTAATTCTTTTGGGTTTAGTGTTAGTCCTTATTATAAAAAATATATTGTAAAGTTTAGTGTGAGACAAAATACTTAAGGTTTGATCTTGCACCTTTGAAAAAGATCAAGGTTAGTGAAATACTCAAGTGTGATCTTGAGGAGTGAATGTAGGCTTATTTTTTGCCGAACCACTATAAATCATTGTGTTGATTTTTCTTCATTCTTCTTATTAATTTTTATTTTTTGTTAATTTTTAAAATAACTAATTCGTCCCCTTTTAATTACTAAGGAATTTTCAATAATAATAATTAAAAAATCCTAAAATAAATATTTAAAAATCGTTAATACAAATTAATTTAAAGTCAATTTTCAATTCATCTTTAAATTTATTGTTTTTATAATTTCTCATTTCATTTGAATTAAATTCAAGTGTGAAACTAAAAATTTAATTAAGATCAATCAAATTTTAGATCTTGAGTTTTTAATTGAATCGAACTAATTCTTAAACTTAATAATGGGTTAATTTGCACCGGTGGTTCCTAAACTATAGGGGTTGTTCTAGTATGATCACATTATTTTTTTTTTTCATTATGATAGTCAATAAACTTTTTAAAAAAAATTATTGCAGTTTTCTGGTAATTTTCATGCTGAAAATAATGACGTGGCCGGTTACTGTTACTGACTCACCACCACATATGCCAAACAAGCCCACCACGTCATCTACCAGCTCAGCCCTTCACTAAACTCCATCTATCGATTAATTTCTTTCTTTGATTGTGAGGAAGTTTTTCTTGAATATGTTGAACAAAACTTTGAGAGAAACAACATAGAGAAAATTTTGAGAGAATTGGCTTAGATTCACACATATATTGAACAAATTTGTAAACTGAATGAGAAAATTTTGATATAATCTGCATCAATTAGAGTAATATTGTGTCATTGCAATAATCAAACACTAGGGTTTGTGAAAAATTAGTGGGTAAGTGCAAGTTCAATTCTTTGTGAATTGAAAGTTAAGTTGGAGAAAATTTTTACAAATGAGTAATATGTGGTGTTTTATTTTTCAATATAAGGTGAAACGACATGGATTGAGAACAAAGGAGTGAAGGTGAAGAAGCTCCAAGCTACGGTGAGTATAATAAATAATATTTTTGTATTATGCTAGCTATTTAGTGTCTGCATGTTGTTTTATTCATTTGTTCATATGGGCTTAATTGGATGCGTTGATGGTTGATGAGGGTAATTATAGCATATTATTTTTTATAAATGAGATTCCTTTTATGTGATGTGTAGTTGTTATTGTGAGGCCCTAATGGTGAATATTTCACAATTAATTTACATCACACAGGAGTAAAGGGTTGTGATGGGTACATAGGTGGGATAGTGGAATATTTTGACTTTTACAGTAGTGATAGGATGTCCTTTCTTGATATTATTGCAATGGGTAAAAAGTGTGGGTTGAAATATGTCACGTCCCTGTAATATCTCCCATTTTGTTGTATTTTAATTATTATGTATTTGATGAATTTCAATTAATTTTAAATATGAATGTTTGAGAAATCCAGAAATTTCTGGGTTGCAGAATTTTGTGAGAATAATTGCAGGATCTTAAAGAAATAATTTGATAAAGTATAAAACATAAAAGTTATGATTTTATGTTTTAACTAAAATTCTATAAAATGGCTTGGTAGAATTCTGTGTGTGTGATGAGTTATGTCCCTTTGAACAGGACTGGTCTGGTTGAATATTTTTGCAGAAGTCTGTGTCTATTTGAAATTACTGGGAATGACTGAGGCAGATTGAGCCAAAGGTGTAAACATAGAAAATGTTTCTTTATGTGTTGTTATATTGGTTGTAAAATTTCAGAATTTTTGGATAAGTATATCTCAGTAGAGAGTGGATTTTCTCAGGACAGTTCGGATGGATTTTAAGGTAGTGAGTCTGGGTGATTTCGGAGAGTCACCATGGTCTGTGTAGTTGTTCTTAAGATTTAAATTTTGGATATGATGAGCCCCTGTATGTCTATTTTAAGTGGCAGATAGAATCAGGAAGTTTGGATGTTTGTAGCTCATTTGCGAGCTAAGTTAGTGTAAGTTGTCTAGGAAAGGTTTCAGCTCAGCAGGGACTTGGTATGGCAAGCTGGCAAAATGTGAGGTGGCATTTTGTGAGCCGGAAATGCGAAGTGGCGAAGTGGCAAGGTGAGATTGCCGAAGTGGCAGTTGGGAATAGGAACGGTGAAGAGGATTTGGCGAAGAGGAAAGACGAAGAGGATTTGGCGAAGAGGAAAGGCGAGGTGGCATTATACGAAGAGGCATCATACGAAGAGGGAATGTGCGAAGTGGCAATTCGCAAGCATAGTTTGGCGAAGAGCGGAATAGGCGAAGCGAGGTAGCAAAGAGGCGAAGAGGCATTGCCGAGGTGGCATCTGGGAGGCAACATACGCGAGGAAGAGTTTGCGAGGAAGAGTTAGCCGAGGCAGCATATGCGAGGTGACATATGCGAGCTGGCGAAATGGCATTGCCGGATCAGTCTGGCGAACTGGGAAGTGCGAGCTGGGATTGGCGAGCTGGCATATGCGAGGTACCTTTGTCGAGGCGGATTGGCGAGCTGGAAAGCGAGATTTTCTAGGGCAGTGGTCTATTTAACCCCAGCAACCCAGTAGCATTTTTCACGATTTTTCCTTTCTTCTTTCTTCGTTAATTTCAGTCTTAACTCAGTTTAGTCTCATTTTATTTTCTAAGGCATTAATACTTAAATTAATGCATTAGACTTCTAGATTATTCTATATTAAGGAAGAAATCATCAGATTAAGCAAGAAGTCTCAGGAATTTCAGTTTTGGAGAAATAAGGTAAATTTTCTTCCAAAGTCATTTTCTTTTAGATTTATTTAAGTCTGTTGGTTAGAATAATTAATAAAGGTATATAAAATTTAATGCAAACAATTTGAAGTCATTAATGGTAATTAATGTGTAAGAAATCAGAATTTTGGGACTGTCATGAATAGTAGCATGAACAGTAAATCCGAATTAAATGCAGAATTTTTCTTAAGAGATAAATTAAATTGATGTTAGAAATTAAGAATAGAACCTCTAAGATGATTAAATATTCAAAGATCATGTTGAATATTAATGATTAGGAGAAAACCCTAATTTTGAATATTTGGGGAAATTTTCTTAGGAAGAGAAAACCTTAGTAATTGAGGAGCTTGGGGTTGAGCGAATTACTGAAAAGAATTCAATGATAAATCTATATTGAGGTAAGTATGAACATTACATTTGTTATTTCTCATGATATAACCAAATGTTCTAAACGTGAATCCATATGATTCTTGTATACTTGATTATATATTATCGAACAAAGAAATTTAACAGTTTCTGGTATTTCAAAACCAAAAATTTACCATTGATTCATGAGATTCCATATGAATATATATAATGTTAATGACTTGGTCAGCTTTCTTGGACCAAGTTCACATGATTTCTACTTGCTTTTTATTTGTTAAACTTGAATGAGATTGTGATATATATATATATTGATGGTCTTGTGACTAATATGTTCTTGTGATATGAAACCATATGACCCTATGGATATAATGCTCTTCCTAATGACGGTAAATTCATTGGTCCATTGTGCACTTTGGGAACCTAGCTGGTAGGGTTACTGTACATGTGTTCCACCTAGAGGGGACCATGAGCTTTAGGCGTATGCCTGGCCAAGCATGCATTTACGATAAGGTAGCAAGGACTACTGATGCGCTCTGTTATGATAGATAGCATGTCTATCGATTCATTCTGTAGTTCTACCATGATATTTGATAGTACTATTCGATTGTGAGCACTCCCGTTTCTTTGTAAGCTTAACCACATTCTAATTCTTACCATGTTCTTGAAATGAATGTTTCTTCCAGATTATATATTATATAAGTATGTATATGTGTTTCTTTCTTGCTGCATATTCATATCTTACTGAGTTGAAAGCTCACTCCTCTTCTGTGGATTTCAGGTGATAGTGTAGCTCGTGAGGGAGCTAGTAGAGAAGATCAAACTTCTTGACTTATTCATCCAAGAAGCTTCCATTGTAATTCTTTTGATATGTAATTAAGTATATTCATTGAATGGTATTATGATACAATATGTAATGGGAGTATTCTCTAGAGCTCCGTAGTTAGTCATTTGAGGATGATAATATTTTTATGTATGAATTGTTATTTTTGGGTGCTCTTGTTTCTTAGTGATGTGAGATGCATCTTTTGATTAGTAAGGAACAAGAGAATATTATTATGAAATGATATAGTAAAGAAATGAATTATGCTTATATGGATTATGAAAATGGTATTATATAATATTGTATTTGATATAATTGTTTATGAGATCTAGGATATGTGGGTTCTACAGGTTTATGGTGGCCTTAAGCCTACCCTTGCCCTAGGATCATCGCACCACTAGAGTTGGGGTGTGACAGAGGTGGTATCAGAGCACTAGGTTTATAATCCTTAACAGAGAAGATAGATAGAGATGCATGAGCACTAGCATAAGTATTGATTAAGATAACTACAGAGCATAGGAATTGTGTCTCGTCTGATTATGTCTTCCTTTGGTATTTATATCTACGTTAAGTGTGCATAGTGAGTTTGATAATGTTTGTTCTTCTTATCAATATCGAGATGCCTCCGCGGCGTGGTAGAGGACAAGGTCGAGTTCGTCCTAGGCGGGAGTTACCTTCTAAAGAGGGTTCAATAGGTGGGGATATAGGTGATGAGGTTCCTCCTGTGCCACCAGTGGATGTGGCTCATATGACTCAGTAGTTGGACCAGTTGCAAAGAAATTATGCAACGATAGCTGAGTTTATTACTCAGCGAATGTAGCAACAGGTACCTCCAGTACATGTTCCTGAAATTCCTGTTCCTCCAGTGGTTCCACCACCTATTGAATAATAAGAGGAAGAGGTATCATTTGAAAGATTCCTGAAACTGAAACCCTCAGAATATAAAGGGGAAGTGGATCCTATAGATTTCTTAGAGGAAATTAAAGAGAAAGTTCAGATTCTAAGGATTCCTGATAGGAGAGCCATTGAGTTTGTGGGTTATCTAATGAAGGCTAAAGCAAAAGACTGGTTCAAGAGAAGCATTTCTGGAATGTTTCGAGAAAATGAAGATATGTCATGGGAGAGATTCAAGGAGTTAGTGTTGAATGAGTTTTTTCCTGAAAGTGTTAGGGAAGCTAAGTCCTTAGAATTTGAGAGATTGGTTCAGACCCCTGGCATGAGTGTTTCTGAGTATGCCAGGAAGTTTAGCTAGCTCATTAAGTTTGCTCCTGCATTATTGCCTATATAAGCGGCACGGATTCAGCGGTTCCGCAGAGGGTTGGTGGCTCCATTGTTTAAGCTCCTAGCTGCACTTGAATTTGATTCCTATTCCAAGTTGGTGGACAAAGCTAGGATCATTGAGAATAGGGAAATGGAAGCTAAATCAGAGAGGGTTGAGAAGAAGAAATTTAAAGCTGATAGTTCTTCCAAGCTAGACAGTGGAATAAAGATGATGGTAGTGGCTCATCAGTCCACTCCTAGAAGTGGGTATAGAGGGTCTTCAAGGAGATTTTAGCAGAGTAGGACTACTCCTGGACCTACTTCTTAGATGAGTCAGGGATCAGCTAGCTTTGCATCACCCAGGACTTCTAAACCTTTGTGTCCTTCATGTGGCAAATTTCATAGCGGACCTTGTCACTATGCATCAGGAGCTTGTTTCAGATGTGGACAGCAAGGTCACTTTCTCAAGAATTATCCATAACCACCTTTTGGAGGTAGACCTCAAGCTTCTCAGGCTACAGTTCAGATGAGCAGGGAGAGGAGCATAGGTCAGCAGCCAGGGGGAGGTAGAGGTATTTTGGGCAGGACTGTTGAGGCTGGCAGAGGGTCAAGTCAGCATGAAGCTCAGGCTTTAGGATCAACTCCCATGGGTAGAGGCAGAGGGGGAGTCTTTGCTCTAGCTTAGCATGAAGCCCAAGCATCCAACACTGTGGTTACAGGTATTCTTCCGATTCAAGCCTTGAATGCTAGAGTTTTATTTGATTCGAGAGCTACACATTCATTTGTATCGTCATGTTTTACTAAGAAGTTGCTTATGCCTTGTAAATTTCTTGATAATATGTTGGTTGTTTCTACTCCTTTGGAGGAAGAGATTGAGGTTCAGAACTTCTATCCATCCTGTGTGGTTAGCATAGGTGGCAAGAGCTTGAGTGTGGATTTGATTGAATTGCCCGTGTTGGAGTTTGATGTAATTTTGGGCATGGATTAGTTGTCCAAGCACTATGCCATTATAGATTGTAATAGGAAGAAGCTTGTCTTTGGGCCACCTTCAAGTGAGGAATTTGAATTCCAAGGAGAGCGGAGCGAAGCACCGTACAATGTTATATCTGCCATTGGGGCAATGAGGTTGTTGAGGAAGGGTTGCCAAGGGTATTTAACTTATGTTCGAGATACTAGTAAGGAAGTGAGAAATATGGAGCAGATTCCTATACTCAATGAGTTCCCGGATGTATTTCCTAAAGAATTGCCTGGTTTGCCACCAGATAGAGAGATAGAGTTCGGTATAGAGTTGCTACCTGGCACAAGTCCGATTTCTATTCCTCCCTACCGTATGGCACCAGTTGAGTTGAAAGAATTGAAGACCCAGTTGCAAGATCTACTTGACAAGGGATTTATTAGACCCAGTAGTTCACCGTGGGGAGCACCTGTACTCTTTGTGAAGAAGAAGGATGGTTCTATGAGGCTATGCATAGACTACAGGCAACTTAACAAGGTAACTATCAAGAATAAATATCCTTTGCCAAGAATAGATGATTTATTTAATCAGTTGCAAGGTGCAAGTCATTTCTCTAAGACTTGAGGTTAGGATACCATCAGTTGAGAATTCAGAATGAGGATGTATCGAAGATAGCATTTCGGACTAGATATGGACACTATGAATTCTTAGTGTTGCCATTTGGATTAACTAATGCACCGGCTGCATTTATGGATTTGATGAATAGGGTGTTCAGGCCATTCTGGGATAAGTTTGTCATTGTGTTTATTGATGACATTCTTGTGTATTCTAAGAGTAAAGAAGAGCATGAAGAACACCTTAGAATCGTGTTGCAGACTTTAAGGGAGCATAAGCTATTTGCCAAGTTTTCAAAGTGTGAGTTTTGGCTTGAGAATGTTGGCTTTCTGGGGCATATAGTGAGCAAAGAAGGGATTAAAGTTGATGCGATTCTTAGTTGGCCTAAACCCACGAATGTTTCAGAAGTTAGAAGTTTCTTAGGTTTGGCAGGCTACTAGAGGAGATTTGTTCAAGATTTCTCCAAGATTGCAGCTCCTTTGAGCAAGCTCACTCAGAAGCAAATTAAATTTCTATGGTTAGATGCATGTGAAGAGATTTTTCAGAAGTTGAAGACTTGTCTCACCATGGCACCTGTTTTGGCTTTGCCATCGGGAGAATGAGGTTATGCGGTGTATTGCAATGCATCACAAGTGGGGCTTGGTTGTGTGCTTATGCAGCATGGAAGAGTGATAGCTTATGCTTCGAGGCAGTTAAGGGAGCATGAGATGAACTATCCAACTCATGATCTTGAAATGGCTACAGTAGTGTTTGCATTGAAGATTTAGAGACACTACTTGTATGGTGAAAAGTGTGAGATTTTCACAGATCATAAAAGTTTGAAGTATATCTTCCAGCAAAAGGATCTCAACCTTAGGCAAAGAAGATGGGTTGAATTGCTTAAAGATTATGACTGTAAAATCTTATATCATCCTGGGAAAGCCAATGTTGTAGCGGATGCATTGAGCAGGAAGTCCTTGGGGAGCTTATCCCACATTCAAGTGAGTAGAAGGCCTTTACTGAGGGAAGTATAGAAATTGCATGATATGGGAGTCAGTTGGGAATTGTCAGATTCTGGAGTGCTTTTGGCAAATTTCCAAGTTAAGCTGCTTCTCATTGATCAAATTAGAGAAGCCCAAGGTAGAGACCCTCAGTTGTTGAAGATAAGAATGATCTGGGATTAGAAAAAGCTCCAGGATTTAATGTGGATGATGGCTTATTAAGGCATGGTAGTAGGCTATGTGTTCTAGCAGTTGATGGGTTGAGAGATATGATTCTTAAGGAAGCACATCATGCCAAGTATAATGTGCATCCAAGTGCAATAAAGATGTACCATGATATCAAGAATTCATATTAGTGGAGTGGAATGAAAAGAGATGTTGCGGAGTATGTATCCAAATGTCTAACCTGTCAGCAAGTCAATTTCGAGCATCAGAAACCATCGGGGTTACTCCAAGAGTTACCATTACCGGAATGGAAATGGGAGAGGGTGACTATGGATTTTGTAGTTGGATTGCCAAGAACTTCAAGAGGCTATGATTCGATATGGGTCATTGTGGATAGATTGACCAAATCGGCCCATTTCCTACCAGTCAAAATGACTTATGGAGTTTCTCAGTATGCCCAGATTTATATGGATGAGATTGTTAAACTTCATGGAGTGCCAGTTTCAATCATATCAGATAGAGGTACTCAGTTTACCTCGAGACTTTGGCAGAAATTGCAAGAATGTCTGGGTACTCAACTCGATTTCAGCACGGCTTTCCATCCGCAAACAGATGGGCAATCAGAGAGGACCATCCAAACTCTAGAAGACATGCTTAGGATGTGCATTCTAGACTTTGGAGGAAATTGGGATGCTCACTTGCCATTGATTGAATTTGCTCACAACAGTTATCATTCTACAATTCAAATATCTCCTTATGAAGCTTTGTATGGAAGGAAATACAGATCTCCTTTGTGTTGGGATGAAGTTGGAGAAAAGCATATTGAAGGACCGGAGTTGATAAGGTATACTTCAGAGAAGGTTCCATTGATTCGAGAGAGATTGAAGACAGCTTTTAGTCGTCAAAAGAGTTATGCCGACCCGAAGAGGAAAAATCTTCAGTTTGTCATTGGAGACCTTGTGTTTCTAAAGATTTCTCCAATGAAAAGAGTTTTACTATTTGGCAACAGAGGCAAGTTGTCACCAAGATTTATTGGACCTTTTAAGATTTTGAGCAAGGTTGGAGAGGTTTCCTACAAGTTGGCATTGCCTCCTAGCATGGATAAGGTGCATTCGGTATTCCATGTATCGATGCTTAGGAAGTATGTAGTCGATCCTTCTCATATGCTTCAAGTACCAGAAGTGGATCTCTAACCAGATTTGACATATGAAGAAATCCCAATTTCTATTGTAGATCGAATGGTTAAGAAGCTAAGGAACAAGGAGATACCAATGGTTAAAGTTTTGTGGAGAAACCAAGCCATAGAAGAATGCACATGAGAGAGTGAGCAAAGCATGCAAGATAAATATCCCCATTTATTTCAGGCTTGAGGCAGATTATTATAAATTTGAGGATGAATTTATTTAAGGGGGGAAGAATGTAATATCTGCCATTTTGTTGTATTTTAATTATTGTGTATTTTATGAATTTAAATTAATTTCAAATATGAATGTTTGAGAAATCCAGAAATTTCTAGGTTGCAGAATTTTGTGAGGATAATTATAGGATCTTAAAGAAATAATTTGGTGAAGTGTAAAACATGAAAGTTATGAGTTTATGTCTTAACTGAAATTCTGTAAAATGGCTTGGTATAATTCTGTGTGTGATATGAGTTATGTCCCTTTGAACAGGACTGATCTAGTTGAATATTTTTGCAAAAGTCTGTGTATGTTTGAAATTACTAAGAATGACTGAGGCAGATTGAGCCAAAGGTTTATACATGAAAAATGTTTCTTTATGTGTTGTGATATTGATTGTAAAATTTCAGAACTTTTGGATAAGTATATCTCAGTGGATAGTGGATTTTCTCAGGACTGTTCGGATGGATTTTAAGGTAGTGAGTCTGGGTGATTTCGGAGAGTCACCATGGTCTATATAGTTGTTCTTAAGATTTGAATTTTGGATATGATGAGCCCCTGCATGTCTATTTTAAATGGCAGATAGAATAAGGAAGTTTGGATGTTTGTAGCTCATTTATGAGCTAAGTAAGTGTAAGTTGTCTAGGAAAGGTTTTAGCACAACAAGGACTTGGTGTGGCAAGCCAGCAAAATGTGAGGTGGCATTTTGTGAGCCGACAATGCGAAGTGGCAAGGTGAGATTGCCAAAGTGGCAGTTGGCAAAGAGGCATATGCGAGGTGGCATATGTGAAGAGGATTTGGAGAAGAGGAAAGGCGAAGAGGATTTGGCGAAGAGGATTTGGCGAAGAGGAAAGGCGAGGTGGCATTATGCAAAGAGGCATCATACGAAGAGGGAATGTGGAAAGTGGCAATTCGCGAGCAGAGTTTGGCGAAGAGGGGAATAGATGAAGCGAGTTGGCAAAGAGGTGAAGAGGCATTGCCAAGGTGGCATCTGCGATGCCACATACGCGAGGAAGAGTTCTCGAGGAAGAGTTTGCGAAGAGAGTTTGGCGAGGCAGCATATGCGAGGTGACATATGCGAGGTAGCGAAGTGGCATTGCTAGATCAGTCTGGCGAGCTGGGAAGTGTAAGCTGGGATTAGCGAGCTGGCATGTGCGAGGTAGGTTTGCTGAGGCGGATTGGCGAGTTGGAAAGCGAGATTTTCGAGGGCAGTGGTCTATTTAACCCCAGCAACCCTGTAGCGTTTTTCACAATTTTTCCTTTCTTCTTTCTTCGTTAATTTCAGTCTTAACTCAGATTAGTCTCATTTTATTTTCTAAGGCATTAATACTTATATTAATGCATTAGACTTCTAGATTATTCTATATTAAGGCAGAAATCATCAGATTAAGCAAGAAGTCTCAGGAATTTCAGTTTTGAAGAAATAAGGTAAATTTTCTTCCAAAATCATTTTCTTTTAGATTTATTTAAGTTTGTTGGTTAGAATAATTAATAAAGGTGTATAGAATTTAATGCAAGCAATTTAAAGTCATTAATGGTAATTAATGTGTAAGAAATCAAAATTTTGGGACTGTCATAAATAGTATCATGAACAGTAAATCCGAATTAAATGCAGAATTTTCCTTAAGAGATAAATTAAATTAATGTTAGAAATTAAGAATAAAATCTTTAAGATGATTAAATATTCAGAGATCATGTTGAATATTAATGATTAGGAGAAAATCCTAATTTTAAATTTGGGAAAATTTTCTTAGGAAGAGAAAACCAAAGTAATTGAGGAGCTTGGGGTTGAGCTAATTACTAAAAATAATTCAAGGATAAATCTGTATTGAGGTAAGTATGAACATTGCATTTGTTATTTCTCATGATATAAGGAAATGTTCTAAATGTGAACCCATATGATTCTTGTATACTTGATTATATATTATCGAACAAAGAAATTTAACAGTTTCTGGTATTTTAAAACCGAAAATTTACCATTGATTCATGAGATTCCATATGAATATATATAATGTT
>CANXYC011192186.1:0-11679 GCA_948193065.1 Aleurites moluccanus
CTATGTATGAACATGGAAATTTATGATGTTATGTTCTTGGCATTTATGAGTATAGTGATCTGTGAGTTCTACGGGTTTATGGTGGCCTTAAGCTTACCCTTGCCCTAGGACCGTCGCACCACTGGAGTTGGGGTGTGACACAGAAACTCTTAGTGTCCATACTGGGTGCTAAAAACAATCTTGGATACATCTTTTTTCTTAATTCTTAACTGCCTAATCAATCTTTGAGAAGTGCCTAGCAACTCCTCAGAAAATACATTAGGGAATTATCGAACCATAAGTATCCGATCAATCCCTATTGAAGTCTTTTACACACTCACTACATATACTAGACATACTATACAACCTTTTTTTTATCATCTTTCTAGCTTGAATAACAAGAATGAAAGTAATTATAGATTCATACTTATCACTTTAGAACTCAAATTCTGGCAACCAAAATTTGACTTTCTTCTCATAACAATCAATAACTGCACGATGTGCAGTTAAACAATCCATACTAAGTATTACATCAAGTTGCAACACATGCAACTCTATCAAATTAATACATAAAATGTTATCATCAATTTCAATAACATACCATGGATAGCAATAATTCACTTATATACTCTTCCTCATAAGTGTAATTATCTCTAAGGGCACATTCAAATATTGTCTCTCTATATTTAGTTGTGGTGCAACAAAAGAGTATGTGACACCAAAGTTAAACAATGCTCAGTGAACATGTATACATCATTATATATGAGATATAAGTATATGGTAATAAAATATTAATGGTAAGCAATAAGATATAAGTTTGGAATTAATGATCAGGTAAACAATTCTCGTATCATGTAGATAAGACAGATAAAGGGATGGACTATATGAAAAGAAATCATACAATCTCCAGTAATCCATGTGGACCATATAGGTCTCCAGTAACATATCAGTATCAGTAAGCATAAGGCTGATCAGACCCTATGGCCAAGACCATAACCCTTCCTAGCTAGGGCATTAGTAATACAATGTGCACATCGCCAATAGTATTTCTCCACTACCCTGTCGGATCGGTAGCTCTGTAAAACCACATAAGGGTCAATATCACAAGGGATACCATTATGCAACAATGGCATCCATTAATCAATCAATACACAATAGGCATTTCAATATCAATAGCAATCAATAAATATGGATAAATTTCAGTCTTTAGGAAGATCAAAGAATGATCTACAATAACAAGTGGCATTTAATCAAGAACAAAACATACTCATTGGGTTAACAAATCAAAACATGAGTATGCATAATGATGTATACATTACTCACCTCAGCTTATAACTTGTACATTTCCCTTTTTCCTTTATCCTTGGTCCTTTGCCTTATTTCTTATGGTACCCATCACATCTCTTATCCATTCTTGACTCTACATATCCAATTAATTTCAATTTAGATACTATTTAATATAAAATTACATTACTTATACTTATATTAAAGAAAATTCCTCAAATTTTCAAGTTACTAGGATTTTGCCTATAAAGAACCTTACTGACAGCCTATGTTTTATTACCCATATCTCTCTCTACACTTATCCAATTGCTTCAATTTTTGTTCCTAATTAATTTAACATATAAGGTTTTAACATATTCAAATTTCATATTAAAATCATTACTACATAATTTATAGATTATGTTCTTTTTCTAATAACTCAATCAATACTTAACAAATTAATTTAATTCCTTTTCCTATTGAAAATAGACATAAAATTATAATATATTCAAATTTCATAATTTTTGGATCACTGTACAATTATTAGTGAATTTTCAAAGTTAAATTATTGCCCTGAAATCTCTATCCAACCATGCCCTATTTCTATGCCTATAATAAATTTTATACTTATCCAATTACAAAAAAATTTTACAATCATTTATATCACACATAAATTATCATCTTTCATGTTTAATACTTTCTCTAATTCAGAATTTAAGGTCCTTATATTAATATAATTCTGTAACCTATGTTCTGTTAAACTGTCAATCCGGGCAGTCTAGATTTATGACCTAATATCTAATAAACTACAATTCAAATTATAAAAAACTTTTACAAGAATATAGATAAGATATTAATAAACACTTTTCATGTTGAACACTTCTTCTAATTCTATCTCTATCATTATGTAAAATAAAAACACAGTAGCATTTTCTAGAAAACCTAATTCTAGGTCAGTCATAGTATTTACTCAATAAATCTTTCCTCACTTCGAAACTCACAAATTCCTTTTACAAAAATCTAATTAACATATTTATATACAACTTTTATGTTTTAACCATACACAAATTCAGTCTTTAAAATTTCGGAATAATAGTCATAAGTTACTTCCATCAAACAGATTCCAGAAACTATATAAACCCTAACTCATTACTTACATTTTTAACTTAATTACCTCAATTATTTTCCAAATCATGCTATAGAACTCTTAAATACAATTAAAAATGATAAGTTTAGAATCATTATCTTAGATTAAATTCTCAAATTCCATCTTCTTTCTTCCTCCATAAAGCTTGAACACTACTTTTCTATCCTATTTTCTTCATAAATCTTCTTCTTTCTTCCATTTCCTATCTATTTTTGGTTGATTTTCTTTGGAAAGGTTGGAAGTATATTTTTTTTGACTTTTCTCTCCTCCATATCTTGGTTCCTCTCTCCAAAAATGACAGCCAATATTAGTTCTCATCTTTTCCAAAAGCCAACGAAAATTAAAGATAAAAAAAAATAAAAGAAAATTCTAGAATTTGGCTTATTTGACACCTATTTAATTAATTAATAAATAAATTAAGCATTTTTTTATCAAGAAAATCCATTTCCCCACATCATGGCCAGCCACCTTGGCTAGTTTCTAGAAAAGGTGGGTCCCATAACTTTGTTTAATTATACTTTTGGCCTAAAATTTTCCTTATTTATATTTTTAACCCCAAAACTTTCTATAATTTATTCTGGCTAATTTGATTAGATTCAACCTCAAGTGTGGGGAGTGAAATACCTTATTTTATGTTGTTCTATCATTTAAAAATAGTTTTGGGTCATTTCCGGATCCCAGACAGTTGATTTCCAAAATTTCCCTCAAAGTTGCCTTTATTTATAATTTTGCCATTACTCTTATTTTCAGTACTCCAAAATATTTTTTAACTCTTTATTTTTACCATAATTTCACATAAAATTAAATTATTTAATCCTCCTAGATTTGGGTCAAAAATTCTTAAATTAGCCGTGCTGCTATTTTCTTGGCAATGTTCTCGACACCGATAATTTCCGGAAAAATTTTGCATTCGCTTTCTAACTGTGGCTCTAAAATGATTTTCCATCATTTTAATGCTTTTAAACTATAAACTGAGAATTAAATCATGCATTCAAGATGGGATTTCCTAGGGTATTACATTCTACCCCCTTCAATAAAATTCGTCCTCGAATTTTCTCATTCAATACTGTAAACATCGATATATGCACCTCAAATTGTCTCCAATTATCATTGTAAATACTTTCTCTATATTTTTTATCATCCTACTTAGACTATTGTGTCAAATTTTATAGTCTTCTTATCTTTTGCGCTATTTCATAATTCTCATATCATTTCTTATCAGTATATGATCTATAATCCATAAACATTTGATAATACAGTACTTAGACTTTTAATGTACTATACCTTAATATTGTTAATCACCTTATCAATATCATTGCATTAATCTCTCATTTTTATACTTTATCATTTCGACCATTAACTCGTTTATTATGATCATATTTCCTACATTTCAATAAACAATAATTTAATATTTATTTACTTATGTCAGAACCTCAATAATCAGGTAATTATACTATTATATACACTCTTATTATTCTCTAAGCACTAAGCATTATAACATTAATTTTGTAACTATCTTTTCACGGTAGTTACATTTCCTAAGTTCACAATATAGTACTCATTGTATTTAATCACTATAATACTAATCCTGTCAATAACCTTTCAATAACACTAAACTATACCTCAATAATTTCATATTTTCACTTTTCATATTCAATCATCATTTACCTTGTGTATGTGTCAACATCACATGTAATCTACTGTTCACAATTTTCCATAATTACATTCAATTCTTCTACTCATTAGTCTTATTACATATACTCAATTATTAATCAATAACTGTATTCCCTAAGCTGCAAAAATCAATAACTTAATATGAATTTACTTAGGTTTGAACCTCAATAATTAGTTATATATATACCATTATAGAAAATATTAGTATGTCATTTACTTCTCATTTCACTGAATTGCTATAACATGTATTTGTTCTTTCATTACAATAATATTCTTAAACCTTTTCAATATTCTATGCCTCAATAGCTTTCATATTCTCTATTATTTGGAATCATTGATATCGATACCTTAAGTAATCTTCAAACTACTTTGCATCACAATTTTTCTATATCTCTTATTAACATTCTTAGTCTGATATCTATTTCCGTAGTTACCATATCATTTGCTAACATTTTATTTCCATAATCCTTATATCCCTAGTAACTGATTAATTTACTTATACTATACTTCATGAATTTTAATCACCTTTCAAAATTATCATATTAATCTTGCGTTTCTCTAAATCATTACTTATCTATTAATTTAGTCATTACAATCATATTGCCTAAGTAATTCAATATTAACTTATCATATACTGATTCAATCTGTACAGTAATCTAATTTAATCATTTTAAATTCTCATTCACTTTCAATTTATTTATCACTATTTATCAATTCTTATCAAGCACACACACACACACACACTCTATACACACACACACACACACACATACACACACACACACACACACACACACACACACATTAAGTAGAGGAATGAGTTCATAACGGATAATGCTGATAACTATATTAACAGATAACTTCAAATGACGAGACGAGAATCCTATGCTTTATGATACACTTATTAACTTATTGATACCTATGACACATATTTTAAACCTTTAGCTCTGATACCACCTCTGTCACAACCCATATTTGGGCCACGACGGTCCTAGGGCACGGGTAGACTTAAGGTCACCAGAAACCCATAAAACCCATTAAACAATCCATTCATCAATCATTCAATCAATATTAATTCATTAATCAATACTTATATCCCATTTATTTCTTATAAAATTTTCAAAAAATTTGCCAGAGTCCCCTTTGTAATTTTAATCTTAATCCCGATCCAAAATCAGGTCTCTCAAAAATTACATAGCCTGCACTAAATTTTTTTTCTTTTTTTTTTACACTCCTAATAATTTGTCAGCCTTATACCCTCAACTTCATAGATCAACAATCATATATGACACTTCTAAATCTTTTTCAAAACATATGAATTTCATTTTTATCATAGTTCAGTATCACTGTCCTTATTACTTTATTATCATTGACATTATCAATCATTATATATTACACATGACATTTTAATGCCACTGAATTGTCAATTATTTCAATGTTCATACATTATTATAATACTCAATCATCTAATTATACACAGTACCATGGAGCTCTAAGAATTGTCACTAATGACCTTTAACAAATACAATTTTACCTTGATGTACTTGACGTCCTAAGTCAAAAAAGAAATCGACTTGGAATCAACTTCCTCTAACACATCCCTGAAAAATTATAAACCACTAATTTGGTGAGTATAAAATACTCAGTGAGCATGCATACATCATTAAACATGAGATAAAAGCATATAATAATAAAGATCTCAATGGTAAGCAATAAGATATAAATTTGGAATCAATAAACAGGTAAAAAATACTCATATCATGTAGATAAGACAAATAAAGGGATGGACTATATGTAAACATACAGTCTCCAATAGTTTCAGTATGGATTATATGCGAACATACAGTCTCCAGTAGTATCAGTATCAATCAGTATCAGTAAGCATAAGGCTGATCAGACCCTATGGCTGGGACCATAACCCTTCCCAGCTAGGGCATCAGCAATACAATGTGCAAGTCGCCGACAGTATTTTCCTACTACTCTGTCGGAGCGGTAGCTCTGTCAAATTCACATGTAAAATGGGTCAAAGGAAAATCAATATCAATATCCAGTAATCATTAGGAACATTATGGTGCAATAACTTTCGATCAATACGCATTAGTTTACTTGTTAATCAGTACACAAAAGACATTTCCATATCAATAGCAATCAATAAATATGGATAAATTTCAATCTTTAGGAAGATCAAAGAATGATCATCAATAACAAAGTGACATTTAATCAAGAAGAAAACATGTTCATGGGTCAACAAATCAAATATGGTATGCATAATGATGTATACATTACTCACCTCTTAGAGCACTTTCTATAGCATTTTTTTTATTCCTTCCGTTTCCAAGTCCATTTCCTTGGTTCATTGCTCACAAACTTATAGTATTCATCACTGTCTTTCATTCATTCTTGACTCTACATATTCAATTAATTTCAATTTAGATACTATTTAACAAAAAATTACATTACTCATACTTATATTAAAGAAAATTCCTCAAATTTCCAAGTTTCTAGGATTTTGCCTATAAAGAACCTTACTGACAACCTGCATTTTATTACTCATATCTCTCT
Source organism: Aleurites moluccanus (assembly GCA_948193065.1). NCBI lineage: Eukaryota > Viridiplantae > Streptophyta > Magnoliopsida > Malpighiales > Euphorbiaceae > Aleurites > Aleurites moluccanus. Next base: position 6,626 of record CANXYC011192186.1, read on the forward strand.
CTCCATTTATCCAATTGTTTAAATTCTTAATTCTAATTAAACTTATCATATATGGTTATAACTTATTTAAATTTCACATTAAAATCATTGCTACGGAATTTATAGTGTTAATTTAAACTTAGGCCTATAACCAGCCTTGCTACCTGCATTCTTCTTGAAATCCATTTCTGGTAGATTCTGTTCTTTTGATAATAACTCAATCAATACTTAACCAATTACTGTAATTATTTTTCCTATTAAAAATAGACACATATAATTATAACTTATACAAATTTCAGAATTTTTAGATCACTGTACAATTATTAGTGAATTTTCAAATTTAAATTATTACCCTAAAACTTTTATCCAGACATGACCTGTTTCTATGCCTATAATTAATTCTTTACTCATCCAATTATAAAACTATTTAACACTCATTTATTTAACACATAAATTATAATCTTTCATGTTTAACACTTTCTCTAATTCAGACTTTAAGGTCTTCATATCTAGATAATCCTGTAACCTATGTTCTGTTCATCAGTCATTTCGGACAGTCTATACTTATTACCTTATATCTCGTTAACCACAAATCAAATTGCAAAACCCTTTTACAAAATCATATATAAGACATAAATGAACACTTTTTATGTTGAACATTTCTTCTAATTATGTTTTTATCATTATGTACAATAAAAATATAGTAGCATTTTCTAGAAAACCTAATTCCAGGCCAGTCACAGTTTTTACCCAATAACTCTTTCCTCACTTCGAATTTTTCAAATTCCTTTTACAGAAATATAATTAAAATATTTATATACAATTTTAATGTTTTAATTATACTCAAATTTAATCATTAAAATTTTGGAATAATAGCCTCAATTTACTGCCATCAAACAGATTCCAGAAACTATATAAATCCTAACTCGTTATTTACATTTTTAACTTAATTACCTCAATTAGTTGCCAAATCATGCTATATAACTCTTAAGTAAAATTAAAAATGATAAGTTTAGAATCATTATCTTAGATTAAATTCTCAAATTCCATCTTCTTTGTTCCTCCATAAAAGCTTGAACACTACTTTTCTATCCTATTTTCTTCATAAATCTTCTTCTTTCTTCCATTTCCTATCTATTTTTGGTTGATTCTTTGGAAAGGTTGGAAGATATATTTATTTGGATTTTCCCTCCTCCATATCTCGGTTCCCCTCTCCAAAAATGGCAGCCAACATTAGTTCGCATCTTTTCAAAAGCCAACAAAAATTGAAGATAAAAATAATAATAGAAAATTCTAGAGTTTGACTTATTTGACACCTATTTAATTAATTAATAAATCAATTAATCATTTTTTTCCTATCAAATATCCCTTTCTCCTCACCCATGTCCGGCCACTTCATCAAATTTCTAGAATGGGTGGGTCCCACAACTTTATTTAATTACACTTTTGGCCCAAAATTTTCCTTATTTGCATTTTGAACCCAAATCTTTCTGTAATTTATTATTGCTATTCTGCTTAGATTCAACATCAAGTGTGGGTGAAATACCTTATTTTAACTTGTTCTATCATTTAAAAATAGTTCTGGGTCATTTCTGGATTCCAGACAGTGGATTTCCAAAATTATCTCCAAAGTTGCCTTTATTTACAATTTTGCCATTACTCTTATTTTCAGTGTTCCAAAATATTTTTCAACTCTTTCTTTTCACCATAATTTTACATAAAATTAACTTATTTAATCCCCCCTAGGTTTGGGTCAAAAATTCTTAAATTAGCCAGACTGCTATTTTCCCGGCAGTGTTTTTGACACCGACGACCTTCAGAAAAATTTTACATTTGCTTTCTAACTGTGTCTTTAAAATTATTTCTTATCATTTCAATACTTTTAAACCATAAAATGAGAATCAATTCATGCTTACAAGATGGGGCTTCCTAGGGTATTACACAACTTAGGTAGCTTTCTTTTTCTTTCTTGTTTTTTATAAAAAAGCAAATGAATAAAAAAAATTGAAATATTGGCATACAAAGGAAAAAAAATGATTTCACTAGGATAGCACTCCTTCTAGAAAAGTCCCTTTTTGAACAAATATGGAACAAACCAACTATGATTTGGAGATCCAGCTACCGCTTTCTTAGATTTTAGATAGTATTGATTTTGATAAAAGACATCCATTTTTATATCTGTCGGACTTGTTTGACTTGTGATTACTTTCTGCAACATGGTCTTGATGATCTCATTTGTTGTCATTAGTTTGAGGCGATAAAGATAAGGTCGGTGATGTTGACTCTTTTCCTTAAGCAAATTCACTACTTTGTTTTGAACATGAAAATCAGTGATGATCTCTAGAGATTCTCCAAACTGATAAAAGATATTGGTGTGGAAGAAGTGTTGTTCCATTTTAGAATTCAATACCTAAAATAGTTCTATTTATAATCACTTTATGAAGTAGTCTAACACTATCAAAGCATGTCAATTTAAAGATTTCCTAACGATATCTATACTCCAATTGCGAAGAGCAAATGAAAAGCAATTGGATGCAAAGGGACTTATGTGTAATACCCTAGAATTATGCTACAATTATTAAGCAGTATTGTTTAGTATCGGGTTGAAAATACCAACGATAGTTAAAAATTTTGAGGAATTAATATATAATTCAATTAGAGTTAATTTTTCTCATTTACATGGCTAATTAGAGTTTAAGAATAATGATAGTCAATTATAAGAAGAAAGTATGGAAAAGTATTAAAAATGATGAAAAATTAATAGAGTGAAAAAATCGTAAACAAGTGAAAATTTATGAGTATTTTGGGAAATCCACTGTCCACTACCCAGAATTGTTCCATAAGCTATATGATAATAAACTAAAGGTAAAAATAAGCTATTTCACAACCCACTTCGGAATCTAAAAATTAACAGAATTGACAGAAAATGCTACAAAAAGTTTTGGGGTCAAAGCATAATTAATGAAAGATTTAGGGAGGAAAATATAATTTGTCATAATTCCCACCTATATAAATGACACTTAGCCAAATTTTCTTCATTTCACTTCTTCTTCTTCTCCTCTCTTGCTGGCCAAACCATCAAATGCTCCATCCCACCATTTTTCAAGCCAAAATTTGTAAGAAAACCTAAACACCAACCTTATTTCATCCTTTTCCATTCATTTCTCACTTGAATTCACAAAGGAAATCAAGATTGTTCATCCTAGGGATTTTGGCCACTTCCTTCCAAAGAGGTAATTTGAAGTTTTCTTTGATTATTTGAGTTAATTAAGTGTTCTAGGTGATGAATTAGATGGGTTTGACATTTGATTGCATCAATTGATGCATATGGATGAAAATCCCCAAATTTTCAAACCCTAATTGAAGTTGTATAAAACCAAACTCTAGATTAGTGATCTTTAATATCTAATTAAGTTAGAATATATTTAATTGATATCACTGGAAGCTTAATTGATGTCGGTTTTTATGTAGAATATAATGAAGATCAAGATTGCACATGTTGCCTCCTTTAAAGATTTTGACGAAAGGGAATTTTCTTAAGCAATTGGAAGTGTTAGGTGAGTTTAATATGCATCATATAATATGCCTAATGTCTTAGATTGAACTTTGGAAACCATCCATGAAATTCTTGTTTTGGCCGAATGCCTATAAGTCATTTTGATTCATTGTTTATTGTTGTTTGTTGGGAATCAAATGCCTATTGTATTGCCTACATTGAGAACTTGTTGTTTGATTTTGGGGCAATGTTGAAGTTGCACCCAAACCAATCCAAATTACCTAATAAATATTGCACACCAAGTATTCGATAAAATGTCTTAATGAAATTCTCATAGGCCTACCATTTAAATGCCATTGTCGCCAGCGACATTGGCTAGCTAATTGTGCCAACCCAAAAAACCTTGAATGCCTACTTTGATATTTAACAAATAGTTGATTGTTATATCCTTTAGTATCCTATGTCTTCCTTCCATTGCTTATAAGTTATTGAATGACAGTATCGATTGATTGATTCGTAACCTATATGAATATTGATAAGTTATTTGACTTTCATTGATAAAGATTGATTTGTTCCATTCAATTGTTGGATTATATGTTGATTTGACAGAGCTACCTTACCGACGGGATAGTGGGTAAATACCGTTGATAATATGCACATTGTTTATCATGGACCCTAGCTGGGAAGGGTTAATTGTCCTAACCATAAGGCTTGGCCCGCCTTATATATATTACATGAGATATATATGAGATTATATGTGACATGACCCATTATCTGTCTTATCCATATGATATGAGTATTGATAGCTTGTTTATTGATTACAAACCATTTTTTCTGTTACATTTTCTTTCTTCCGTATTTTGGTGTGCAACCTTATTAACCATTGATTATTTATCTGTTATTCATATTGTTTATCCAACCTTTGCCTTTAATATGATGTATATTAGATTCACTGAGCATTTATATACTCATTCTTTAGTTGTTTACCATTTTTCAGAGCAAGAGTAGAAGTCAGATTCTAGTATCTCTTCCTCTGTTGAATCCTGCAGTATAATTTTGACAGTGTAAATATTTAAATTCTATATTATGTAATTATTCTAATTGTTCCATGGTTATGTATATGGATATAGTTTGTCACGACCCGTTCCCGTAGTCGGATCGCGATGATCCTAGGGCACGGGAGATGCTAATGGCGACCGGCATCCGTAGAACCCAGTATCAATCACGTTCACAATACACATATATATTTATCATAGCGGAATAAAACTTATCCATCATCTATTACACATGGCATATCTATGCATATATATATATATCCATCAATCATAAAACACTGTTCATTCTAAAATACTATCTCATATATCCTCATAAACATATATATATATCTGTTCATATCCTAGCTAATCCATACATACCCCATGGAGTAGCTAGATATGAACATCCAAAATACAGAGTACAAAATATATATATACATCAGTAGTGCTGGCAGAAATCTCTGGATGATGAACGACAGGATTCTGCAATCTACTCCTCTCCTGAAATAAGGAAACAATGAGAGGGTGAGTATATAAGATACTCA
>CANXYC011192204.1:0-15241 GCA_948193065.1 Aleurites moluccanus
ATAACATACATATCAGTAGCCTTGCTACCTTAATGTGCACACATGCTTGGCGAGGCATGCGCCTAGAGCTCATAGCCCCCTCTAGGTGGAACACTGATAAAAACCCTATCAGCTGGGCTCTCAAAGTGCACAATGGACCAATGAATTTACTTTCATTGGGAAGAGCATTCTATCCTCGGTTCATGGAGTTTCAATCTCATAAGAAGCATATTGGTCGCAAGACCATCATCATATATCATCAATCAAATCGGGTTTACAAACAAGAAACATATGAACTTGATCCAAAAAAATTGATCAAGTCATTTATATTATATATATACTAATATATATATACATATGAATGAATAAATCAAAGATGCTAGGTAATATTATTTCAAGAAGCAAGAAACAAATAAATATTCATACTTACCTTAACAAAATTTCTCTTGAAATTTCTTTTAGCAAATTCCAACTCTAACTCTTCAATTAATTTGATTTCCTCCTCCTAAGAAATTTTTCCAAATATATAAAATTAGGGTTTTCTCCAAATCAATAATATTTATTATGATTTCCTAATAATTAATTATCTTAGAATCTCTATTCTTAATTCCTAATAACAACTTTATTTATCTCTTAAAGAAAATCTGCATTTAATTTTCAAAGTTACTATTCATATTACTATTTATGACAGCCTCAATATTTTGATTTCTCCCACATTAATTACCATTAGTGACTTTAGATTACTTGCAATAAATTCTATATACCCAATATTAATTATCCTAACTATAGACTTAAATAAATCTAAAGAAAATAGCTTGGAAGAAAATTTACCTTATTTCCTTCAACCTGAAATTCCTGAGATTACTTCCTCAAATCTGATGATTTTTGCCTTAATAAAGAATAATCTAGAAGTCTAATGCATTAATTTGAGTATTAATGCCCTAGAAAATAAAATGAAACTAATTCTGAGAAAAGAATGAAATTTAATGAAGAAAGAAAGAAAGAAGAATCGTGAAAAATGATTCTGGGCTGCTGGGGTTAAATAGACCACTGCCCCAGAAACACGCTTGCCAGCTCGCCTCGCCAGTTCTGCTTGGGCAAAGCTACCTCACCTAAGCCAGCTCGCCATTCCCACTTCGCATTTCCCAGCTCACACTTTTTATCTCGCCAAACTCTCCTCGCGATTTCTTCTTCTCGAATTCTTCCTCGCAGATGCCACCTCGGCAATGTCTCTTCGCCTCTCTACTTCTTCGCCTCTCCACTTCTTCGTGAACTGCCACTTCGCACATTCTCTCTTTGCATAATGCCACCTCGTCTTTCCTCTTCGCCTTTCCTCTTCGCCAAATCCTCTTTGCCAAACCTCTTCGCATATGCCACCTTGTATATGCCTCTTCGCCAATTTCCACCTCGGCAATCTCACTTCGCCACTTCGCATTGCCGGCTTGCACACCAAAATTTCTCTAAGTTAAAACCTTTTCTGGACATCTCACACTTAGCCAGCTTGCAAGTGAGCTATAAGTATCCAAACTTACTGATTCTTTTTACCACTTAAAATAGACATGCAGGGGCACAACATATTAAAATTTCAAATCGTAAGGACCAACACATAGATCATGGTGACTCTCCAAAAGTCACCCAAACTTCTGCCCCAAAATCCAACTGAACAACCTTGAGAAAAACCATTCTCTACTGAGATGTACTTATCCAAAAATTCTGAAATTTTACAATCATCATCACAACACACAAAAAAACATTTTTCATGTTCACACCTTTAACTAATTTTACTTCAGTCACTCCCAGTAAATTCAAACATACATTGACTTCCTGTAGAAACATTTAACCAGACCAGCCTTGCTCAAATAGACATAACTCATCACATATGCAGAATTCTACCAAACTGTTTTATAAAATTTTAGTTAAGACATAAACTCATAACTTTTATGTTTTATACTTTATTAAATTATATTTTTAAGATCATACAATTAATTTCACAAAATTCTGCAACTGCAAAGATCAAAATTTCTGAAATTCTCAAACATTTATATTTGAAATTAATCAACTCTCCAAACATACAATTTAATAAAATACTACAAAAATGGCAGATATTACAATGATTATAATGAAAGAATAGTTGCAGAATCAAAGATATAACGACAAATGAATAATAAGAATTACTATAAGAGTATAATTAATTTATTACCGAAATTTAGTCATAAATCGAGCATATTGAAAGATTAGAAAATATAATTGCAATAGTAATTTAGAGAAATACATGATTAATATCAATAAGCGGGTGATATTAATGAGGTGTAGTATAAGTGGTATGAAGAATATGGAATAGTGTAAAGTGATATGGAAACTATGAAAATAGAGTATTAGTTTAAGAATGTTAATAAGTGATATATAGAAATTGAAATGCAAAGTTATTTGGAGACTGTTCGAGGTACATATATTGATGAATACAATTTTGGCTAATAAAATTCGAAATTCAAGGACGAATTTTATTGAAGGGGGGTAGAGTATAACACCCTAGACTGTGGTACAGTAGGCAATAGGAATTTCTGACTCAGACCAGGGGGTAAAGAGTTATCTATATTTATGTGAATTTTTTTTAAAAGAAAGAGTTGAAAAATATTTTGAAACACTGAAAATCAATAGAGTGGCAAGAATTGTAATTAAAGGCAATATTAAGGGCAATTTTAGAAATAGGCTATCTAAGATACAGAATCGGACCCATAATATTTTTAAATGATAGAACACCCAAAATAAAGTATTTCACTTCTCACACTTATAGTAGAATCTAAACAGAATAGACATAATAAATTACAGAAAGTTTCGGAGGTCAAAATGCAATTATAAATAAGGAAAATAGTGGGCAAAGATGCAATTATCAAAAGATGTGGGATCCACTAATAAAATATTAATTTTTGCATCAAAAAATTCTAAAGAATTCCTTAGTGGTGGGCCAGCCATAGCAATTGGAAAAGGAGATTTTTATTTCATGATTTTTTCTATAGCAATAAGAAACTATCATGTGTAAAAGTTCTAGAAAACTCCACATTTCTCTTTATTCTTCATCTAATAACTTTGGTGCCAATAAAAGAAAGAGATAGGATTTTCTTTGGGAAGTTGGCTAAATCACATATGAAGAATAATTCAAAAATAATTCTTATCTCTTTTATAGAACCAACCAAATAAGATAGAAAATTGATGGAGGAAAAGAATATCAAAGGAAAATTTGACGAAAGATTTTGTATTCAAGCTATTTAGTGGAACAAAAGGAGGAGGAATTCAATTGTTTAACTTAAGGTAAGTGTCTTAAATTTTAGTTTTTAATTTAATTTAAGAGTTCTATAATTTGATTTGGTAAATAATTGAGCTAATTGAGCTAAAGTGTAAAGAATGAACTAGGGTTTAAAGGTGATTTTGAATCTGTGTTAAGGTAGTAGATTGTAGTTCAAATTCTAAATTTTTAATGTATGAATTTGAGATTGGACAAAACATGAAAGTTGTATATAAATATATTAATTTGATTTATGCAAAAGTAATTGAAGAAATTTGAAGTGAGAAGAGAGTAATTGAATAAAAACCATGACTGGTTAGAATCAAGATTACAGGAAAAATGCTTCTGTGTTGTAATTATATAGAATGATAGAGATAGAATTAGAAGAAGTTTTAAACATAAAATATTTTCATTTATGTCTTATATATAGTCTTGTAATAGGGTTTTTTATTTATATTTGTGGTTCATGAGATATTGAGTCATAAGTTTTAACTACAAGAATTGACTGATAAACAAAACATATGTTATTAAATTATATTGATTTGAGGGCTTTAGATTCTGAATTAGAGAAAGTATAAAACATGAAAAAAATTTATTAATATGTTAAATAAATGTCTGTAAAATAGTTTTGCAATTGGTTGAGCACAGAATGAGTTATAATTAAGGAAACAGGGTCTGTTCGGATAGTGACTGCAGAACAGTAGGTTCAATTTTGATGAATTGTTTAGAATGATGTAGCAGATATAATGTCTTGAAATTTGAATATGATATAATATTATGCGCCTAGTTCCTATAGAAAAAATAATCAAATCAATTGGATAAGTATAGATTGATTTATAGATAAAAGAACAGGGTTTACCCATGAACAAGTTATAAGGCAGTAGGGTTGACAGTGAGGGTAAGTTCAAACTGTCACCATATGCTGTGTAGAACTTGAACATATATGAATTTTAGATATATTAGTCATTGTATGTCTATTTTAAGTAGGAAAAAGAATCATAACAATTTGATAGATATAGACTGAGATATAGACAAAAATGTCAGGACTGCCAAAATAGGAACTTGAATGGAAATTGTTAAAGCAAAACTCTAATGTTAAAGACTATAAGGAAATTGATTAAATGGAGGATAGGAATAATTAATGACATATAAATAAGTTCTAATTGTGTGTTTAATTGATATGTAGTTTCAAATGATGATGATGAGGATGTAAGTGGAAAGTTAAAGAAGTAAAGTGTTTTAGCGAGGTGAGTTATGTATACATCATTATACATATTTATAACCTAAATGATTGCTTTCAAATGAACATATTTTTTTCTTGACTAAATGCCCTATTGTTATTTCTAATGAATGTCTTTTGATTAACCAAGCCTAATTTATTCTATTGGCATTGAATTGTTATCGAAATTGAAATGCTCATTGTATTTGTTCATATTGAGAATCAAATTTTGACATTGTTTGCTTGACCATGAACCAAAATTCTTCCAAAAGTATGCACACCAAATTTTTTACTATATACCATGATGTTATTCTTAATTATCTACCTTCGTATCAAACAAAGAAACCGATACATATTTATTGAAATGCATTGACACTGAATGACAAGTAAGCCTCTGTGTACCGATTAAATGAATTTGTACCGTAATGTTTATAATGAATACTTGATATTGTTATTGAACTTCATTGGACTATTTATATGTGGATTTGACAGAGCTACCTTACTAACGGAGTAATGGGTAAGTACTGTCGGCGTTGTGCACAATGACTTCTATACAATGTTTACCCTAGTTAGGAAGGAACTTGTCCTAGCCATGAGGTCTGGCCTGCCTTGAGTAATTTACAAGTGAAAGCTAAAGTTAAATATTATATGTGTTCAAGGCCCAATATCCATTACTTCTACATGTGAATAAAAATGTGATTCCTATATTAACCTTAATTCTTTTTGCTTACCATTGATATCCATTCCTTCATCTACCATTGTTTATCATTGATATCATTGTTACCTGTTCCAAATTCCAATGGGCATTCAGTGTGCAATTAATTAGCCTTTGACATGCAAATTTGATATATTAATATCCATTCATTATGTTCATTGACACTTGACTTCCATTGATATACTTTGTTATCATATACCCATATCACATGTATAATGATGTATACATGCTCAATGAGTATATTTATACTCACCCGTGGTTGTTTAAGTTGTTTTTCAAGAAAGAAGTACTAGGAGTAAAATTCCAAGTCAGTTTCCTTTCTCTATATTTGAGACATCCGGACTCCAATATAAATTTCTTTTGTGGAGTCAATCTATACATACTCTAGATCTCCATGGAGTATATTTTGGGAAATTAGATAGTTTGTGTATATATGTATTAACTGATATTGAATTGAAACGATAACTGATAATAACATGAACATGGTATGATATATGATCATAACAAAAATATTGATATTGATAATGCATTAACATAGACTGAGTCATGTTATGAATGAAATGAGTATATAGAAGTTTTTTACATGATTATATGAATTATGAAATGGAGAGTATAAGGATGGTAAATTATTGAGAGTGTAAAAATAATTTTGTGCAGGCTGTGTAATTTTTGAAAGACTCGATTTTGGGTCGGAAATAGCATTAAAATTACAAAGAAGATTGCCAAAATTTCTGTAAATTTAATAAGTAATAAATGAAATTTGAATATTAATAAATGGGTTAAGAATAAATAGGTGATAATTGGATTGTTAATGGGTTCTACGGTTATCCGATAACCTTAAGTGAACCCATTCCCTAGGACCGTCGTGTTTCAAAAGTGTGATGTGACAAAGGTGGTATCAAAGCTAGAGGTTTAGAATGTGTCATAGGCATAAACGAACAAATAAGTGTACCATGGAGCATAAGATTTATGTCTCGTCAATTGAAGTCATTTGTTATTGTTACAATCAACGTTATCCATTATGAACTTCTTCCTTTAGTTAATGTATATATATTATGTAATATAGAGAGAGTGCTTAATAAAGATTGATAAAAAGTGATAGTAAATTGAAGGGAATAAGAATTCAAAGTGACTCAAAGATATTAATGTAATGATTATAAGATAAGTTGATATCATATGGATGATAGATTTCATAGGAATAAATTAAATAGACATTGTTGTGAATTATGAAAATTCTTAGAAGTGATATTAGGGTAAGGTTAGCTTAAATAAGTAATAAGTAATCGTGTAACAAGAACATTGTTAATGTAAATGATTGAGTAATAAAGTATGTGCCATGATAGTGATGAGTAAATAAGGTGATTAGAAATAGTGAAAATGAGAAATTGTAGTCTATTATAAAATAATTTAACTTGAAAAGATGTAAATGATAACTGATTACGAATAATATAAATATGAAGCTATTGAGGTATAGAATAGTGAAAAAGATAAAAAGTTAAGGATATGATTGTAATGAAAGAATAGTTACATGTTATAGAGATTAAGTATAATGAGAAGTGAATGACACAATAACTATAATAACTCACCCAAGTTTAAAAGGAAATTAAGAAGAAATATTGAGAGTTTAAAAGGGATTTATGAAAAACCGAATGAACCGTCAATCAAGTAGAATTTTTTTCTTTTTTTTTCTAGATTCTCAAGAGATCAATAAGCGAAATTAATCAAGGACAATTAAATATAGATATTAAAGGAAATTATAGAATTTAGTTGAGAATTTAATTGAATGAAATAGGTAATGAAATAATTAATTCTAGTTAGAATCTCTAAATAAGCTTAATTGTAAGCATCACATAGAACTCGATTTTTAATTAAATAATTGTAGCTCTTTTGACAAAGTGACCTTAATGAACATTAAAATAGACATTATAAAGAGTATATTAAAAATATATGGGGGAAAATTAAATGTATAAAGGTATTTAAAGAATTAAAGGGAAAATGAGATAGAAATTAAATTGAAAATGGCAAAATGGTAAATATGGGCAAATTTTAAACCAATAGACATATATAACCCTTAGCCAAATGAATCATCTTGTCCATTTGAACACCCCTATGACTGGCCACCATTGTTGAAGCTTCAAGAGAAAATTTTCTTCATACCTTACCTAAAATCCATGATCCAACCTTCCATCCTTTATAAATAATCATCCCCATCATCTCTAATTAAACTATTTGGGCTTGGATCAAGCATTTGGAGCTAAGGATCTCTAGAGGTAATTTCTTTCCTTGCTCTAAAGTTTGATTTTTTTTTGTTGTAAATTAGAGAATGGAGGTTGGGTAATATTTCTATGGAGTTAGAATTGGAAGAAACATATTAGATGGGAAGATTGAGATAGGCTTTGGTTTAGGTAAAAAATTTCATTTTTGAATTAGTGTAATATAAATCAAATTGATAGTGTAAGAAACCTTATATGAGGTTATATGTAAGTAATTAGTGGTTAGAAATGGAATCGAGGCTTGTTGTGTGAAGTTGTGTGTTGAGGGGAAATTCTAAAATTTCAGAATTTCTGAAATTTCTGGTTGTGAGTAGAATATTGAGCCCTCAATTTCATAGCCTTAAATTTAGAAATTAAAAAATTATAAAACATAAAATTTGTAGCTACATGTGTCCATATTATATGTGTATAAGTAAGTTTTGCCAAGTTCGTTCTGTGTTGTGAGATACAAAGCCCTGATCAGGACTGGCTCGGGTTAGGGTTTCCACTGAGATACCCTACTGAGTTTTGCATTTTATAGGACCTTAAGATCTTATTCAGGGGAAACTCAAAACATGAAAAATGTTTCTTTATGTATTGTATAAAAATTTTTGAAAATTTAATGGGAATTGGACACTTACATACTGAGTTATAAGTGAAAGAGTGAAGACTGTGCGGGTGAAAGTTGCAGGCTGGTTGCAGATTTGCAGGCTCTAGTTTAGAAATTTACCATAAATAATTTAGTAACCAAAATGGACTCAATTTTGGATATGTTAGAACTTGAGATGTCTAGTTTAATTAGGAAAAAGAATTGAAATAATTGGATAAGTTTAGTGGGAGATATTAGTAAATAAACCAGGATTGCCAAAAGCTGAAATTTTGATAATTAAGGGGTTTTTCAAAGTTACTTTAGAATTTGTGTAATTCAACTTTGGATTGAACCTAAATTGTGTTTAAATTGTATTATAGTTAAAAAGGAAAAGAAAAGGAAGCTTAAGAAGGGAGCTTAGTTTGGTGTTTTGGTTTGTAAGGTGAGTAACTATATATCACTTCATTTGTAATTGTTCCCAATTCTAATTATTGAAACTACCTTGTAAGTTAATAAATATTGACCAATGCACATTGTTCCTCTTGCTTGAATTTTATTTCCATTCAAGCATGTTTTCATCAGAATTATCGTTGCATATAATTGAGTAATCTATTGAATCCCATATTTCTTGAATAGCTAAATGTGGATATATATATATGATATCGAATTATTAACCTATTATAGTAAAACAGATGTGTAATTTCACTTTGCTTCTGAATGCATCCTTGGTATTAATTAATTCAGATTATAGCCATTGGAATGACTTAACTTATTATCTTTTATAGAAAACCTAATTGATATCTTCATATAATTACCTAATTATTGTTACATAATTGATATGAGCATTGTTAATGTTATTGATAAATGTATAATAGACCTTAGGTCATTATGTAATAAACCCTATTAATGTATAGTATGTACATGACAGATATCCCTCTTGATGGAGCTATGATAATACATCAAGACTTTGTACACATTGTACTTTTTGACTGACCCTAGCTAGAGGGGGTAAGGCTCTAGCCATATGGTCCGATCAACCGTATGACTACCATGTAGGCATGCTATCATGATGTAGCCTCTATAGAGCTTTTTTTGGTATATTATTTTTGGTATATTGATTATATGTCAACATAATGAAATACATTGGTATTCTCATTATTATTAAATTGTATAGCATTTGTTATAACCAATTGTTGATAACTAATTCATTGATATACCTTTAAATTTCATTTGACGATGTTCTTTACAATGGCTATGATTCCTTTTATTAATATTTGATATTCATTATTGTATATATGTATATTGAACCAGTATCTTTCTTGTAAACAACATTGAATACCTAGTCATAAGTATGGTGATATGTTGTCACTCACTGAGATATTCGTATCTGACTCTCATGGATTTATATTTTTCAGGAGCAAGGTAGATAGAGGCAATTCCACTTCTTCTCTCTTCCTCCAGAGTGAAATTTTCTGTATCTATGTAAAGACTCTTTATTTTGTAATTATGGATTTTTGTTTAGTAGTTTCATGGTTTTGTAATGAAGGATTTAGTAAGATAATATAAAAAAATGAAGTTGTGTAAATGAGATGTAAAATATTAAATTGGGGAAAAGGTATTAAATGTGATATGCATGTTGTAGTATGAGATAAATAAGGGAATAGAAGTGTTGATTTGTGCAGGTTGTGTTATTGTGGAATATGAAGAGAGGGACTTGAATCCTGGGATAGATTGTAGAAGTGGGGAAGTTATGGCGAATTTTCTGTAAAAATACATAATAGGATTCTACTGGGTTTAGGTGGTCTTATACCTTCCCCCATACCTTAGAACCATCACATTTCCTGAAATTGGGATGTGACAGAGTTCGTATCAGAGCAAAGAAATAAAGGAAACATAATTAACTAGGTATAAGTGTCTTAAGTGTATAAGTGTATCATAGAGCATTAAGTGTATAAGTGTATCATAGAGCATTAGAATTCCTGTAACGTCAATTATTGTTATCTGTTATGTGTTCATCTGTGTTCCGCTAATAGATATCTATTATGTTTGTGTGTTTATAGAATATGCCACCATGAGGATGTCCGAGAAGTAGGGGACGGGGTAGAGGTGTTGTTCATCCAGAACCTGTTAGAAGGAGACCACATCGCATGGGGCGACGAGTTGAGGCAGATATGTGATCTATTATACCCCCCAGAAAGAGAAGAGTCAGTTGGGCCACCACCTGCAAGAAGAAGGGTACAAGAGGAAATAAAAGCAGAGCTGATGAGGAGAGTAAATGAGCATAGCCTTACTTCAAGAAATTAAGGAGTTAAGAAGAGAAAATGAGGAGTTAAGAAGGGCTCAACAAGAACTGGTGCCGGTTCCTATAATTCCATCTGCTCCTGCACCATTAGTAGCTTCACCACCACTAATTAAAGAAGTACCATTTGAAAGGTTTTTGAAATTGAAGCCTTCTGAGTATAAAGGGGATTTGGATCCCACTGATTTTCTATAAGAAACGGAAGACAAGATACACTTGTAACGGATTGCTGATAGAAGGGTTGTAGAACTTGTCAGGTTTTTAATGAAATAGCAAACCAAAGCTTGGTATAAGCGCAGTGTAACTGGGTTGCTCCGAGCGAATGTGAATATTCCTTGGGAGCAGTTTAAAGAGATGGTTCTTAATGAATTCCTGCCAGAAAGTGTAAAAGAAGCCAATGCAATAGAAATTGAACGTTTAGTTCAAACTCCTGATATGAGTTTGTCTGAGTATGCTAGAAGATTCAGTAGGTTGAGCCGTTATGCCTCGACATTGGTACCAACAAAAGCTGCAAGGATTGTGAGATTCAGGAGAGGGTTAGTAGCACCTCTGTACAAGATTCTGGCTATACATGAGTTTGATTCTTATTCGAAGTTAGTAGATAAAGCTCGGTTGGTTGAAAACAAAGAGATGGAAATGAAGGTAGAGAGAGAACCAAAAAGGAAGAGCAGTAATAGAGGTCAGGGCAATCAGAGAAGATCTGAGGGATAGGATTATCAGACTAGACCTGCTATAGGAGGGTTTCAATCATCTCAGAGTAGACAAGGTGATAGTGTTAGTAGAGGTCAGACTCGATTAGTGACAGCTTCATCAGTTCCTCGACCAGTTACTAGTGTTATCAGACTTGAGCAATCAGGACAATCCATTCCCATCTGTAGAATATGTAATAAAAGACATCCTGGTGTATGTAGGGTAGCTATTGGGGCTTGTTTGAGATGTGGACAGTAGGGTCACTTTATCAGAGATTGTCCATTTACCAGGGGAACACAAGGAGCACCTATAATGTCATAATCTACGGTGCAGGGAAATGTTAATAGACCTCCACTTGGTAGGGACCAAGGTCAGACTGTAGCACCATCATCAGCTCAGACATCAGCTGGACGAGGTTAGGGAAGAGTTTTTGTTGTCACCCAACAGGAAGCTCAGGCATCTAATGCAACAGTAGAAGGTACAATTTTAATTTAGACAGAGTTAGCTAAAGTGTTATTTGATACTGGCACTACACATTCTTTTGTATCTTTCGCTTATATAGATAAATTGGGAAAACAGAGTAGAAAAATGGAAACGTCTCTGGAGGTTTCTATGCCGTTGGGTAGAACTATTATAGTGGATCGGGAATATGAAGGTTGTAGAGTGGGAATTGAGGGAAGAAACTCACCAGTGACCTTGATTCAGCTACCCATACTAGAGTTAGATATTATATTAAGTATGGATTGGTTATCCTAGAATCGAACCTCTATCGATTGTCATGGGAAGAGGATAAAGTTCAGACCAGAGGGTCAACCTGCTTTTATATTTCAGGGTGAGCAGGGTAATATCATTTCAGCTATTGGTGCTCTGAGATTGTTGCAAAAGGGATGTCAGGGATATTTAGCTCAAGTGATTGACACACGAGTATCTGTATCTGGGGTTGATCAGATTCCTATAGTAAATGAATTTCCTGATGTTTTCCCCGACGACTTACCAGGATTAGCACCCGATCGAGAGATTGAGTTTGAGATCGAGGTTATTCCTGATACTGATCTGATTTCCATCCCTTCTTATCATATGGCTCCTATGGAATTAAAAGAATAGAAGTACAGCTTCAGGAGTTATTAGATAAGGGTTTTATTAGACCCAGTAGTTCACCATGGGGCGCTCCAGTGTTATTTGTGAAGAAGAAAAATGGGTCTTTACAGATGTGTATAGACTATCAGCAGTTGAATAAAGTAACAATCAAGAATAAATATCCTTTGTCAAGGATAGATGACCTATTTGATCAGTTACAGGGGCCAGTCATTTCTCAAAAATTGATTTGAGGTCGGGTTACCATCAGTTGAAGATTCGAAAAGAAGATGTGCCAAAAATTGCTTTTAGAACCTGATATGGTCATTACGAGTTTTTAGTGTTGCTATTTGGTTTAACCAACGCCCTTGCAGCTTTCATGGACTTGATGTATCAAATACTCAAGCCTTATTTAAATAAGTTTGTCATTGTTTTCATTGATGACATCCTTATCTGCTAAAAAATTCAAGAAGAGTATGAAGAGCACTTGAGAATTGTATTGCACACATTTTCGGAACACAAGTTGTGCTAAGTTGTCGAAGTGTGAATTTTGGCTGCATAAGATATGTTTTCTGGGGCATTTGATCAACAGTGAAGGAATTAAAGTTGACCCTAGAAAGGTAGAAATGGTAGCTGAATGGTCCAGGCCCATTAATGTTACTAAGATTCAGAGTTTTCTGGGTATGGTATGCTATTACAAAAGATTTGTGAAGGATTTTTTGCGAATAGCCGCTCTATTGACCAAGCTTACCAGAAAGCAAGTAAAGTTTCAATGGGATCATTCTTGTGAGGATAGTTTTCAGAAACTTAAAGTTCATCTCACTATTGCTCCGGTACTTGCTTTACCATCTGGGTCTGGTGGATTTGTAGTGTACTGCGATGCTTCTAGAGTGGGACTCGGATGCATGCTTATGCAGAATGGCAAGGTGATAGCATATGCCTCACGATAGTTGAAAAAGCACGAAGTGAACTACCCCACTCATGACTTAGAGATGGCAGCTGTGGTTTTTGCACTAAAAATTTGGAGGCATTATTTGTATGGGGAGAAATGTGAGATCTTCACGGATCATAAAAGCCTTCAATATATTTTAAAGCAGAAAGATCTAAACCTAAAGCAGAGGAGATGGGTGGAATTGATGAAAGATTATGACTGTCAGATACTATACCATCCAAGTAAAGCTATTGTTGTAGCGGATACTTTAAGCCAGAAGTCTATGGGCAGTTTGTCATATATAGCATTGGATAGAAGACCATTAGTCAAACAGTTGAAAGAACTATTTAATATGGGTATTAGGTTGGAGATCATTGATTCAAAAGCTATTATTGCACTGTTTCAAGTGAGGCCAATGTTGATTGTAGAAAGTGAAGCTTCATAGGATAAAGATCCAGACTTGATACAGATAAAGAAAGATGTAGAAAGGTACAAAGAAGACAAGTAAGAAGAGAAGTCTTCTGATTTCAAAGTAGATAATGGGGTACTGAAATTGGGTCACAGATGGTGTGTACCAAATATGGATGGACTGCAGGAAAGGATTATGCATAAAGCTTATTATACACCTTATAGTGTTCATCCTTGAGCAATAAAGATGTATCATGAGTTGAGAGATAGTTACTGATGGCCAGGGTTAAAGAAAGATGTAGCTAAGTTTGTGTCTACTTGCTTAACTTGTCAGTAAGTGAAGTTTGAGCACCAAAAACCTTCAGGGTTATTACAGGAAATCATATTACCAGAATGGAAATGGGAGCAGGTGACTATAGCTTTTGTTATTGGGTTGCCCCGAATTGTAAAAGGTTATGATTCCATTTGGGTAATAATTGATCGACTTATGAAGTCTGCTCATTTCCTCGAAGTTAAATCAACATATACTGCAGCTCAGTATGCGCAGTTGTATGTTGACAAAATTAGCTTACATGGGGTACCAACATCCATCATTTCAGATCGGGGTCCTTAGTTTACGTCTCGATTTTGGCAGAAGTTCCAAGAAGCTATGGGAACTCAACTGAAATTCAGTATTGCCTTTCATCCACAGACAGATAGGCAATTTGAGCAGACCATTTAAACATTGGAGGATATGTTGAGATTGTGTGTTCTAGATTTTGGTGGTAGTTGGGATCTGTATTTACCACTGGTGTAATTTGCTTATAACAACAGCTATCACTCCACAATTGGAATGGCTCCATATGAAGCATTGTATGGCCGGAAGTGTAGATCTCCAGTATGTTGGAATGAGCCAGGAGATAAGCTGATTAAAGGTCCAGATCTAATCAGAGTAACAATGGAGAAAGTGCCGATCATCAGAGATTGGATGAAGACAGCATTCAGCGGACAAAAGAGCTATGCGGATCCAAAGAGGAAGGATGTACAATTTGCAGTTTGTGATAATGTGTTCTTAAAAATTTCCCCAATGAAAGGAGTAATGAGATTTGGAAAGAAAGGAAAATTGTCACCAAGATATATAGGGCCATTCGAGATCTGGATAGAGTTGGGAATATGTCCTATCGCTTAGCTCTTCCTCAGAGTTTAAGCCATGTGCTTCCAGTCTTTCATGTTTCTATGTTGAGAAGGTACTTATCGGATCCGTCACATGTTCTTCCAGTACAAGAAATTGAAGTGGATGATAAGCTATCATATGAAGAGATTCCAGAGCAGATAATAGATAGACAGGTAAAAAGATTGAGGAATAAAGAAATCCCAATGGTGAAAGTACTATGGCAGAATCAAAGTACTGAAGAATGCACTTGGGAGAGCGAATCCATTATGTAATCAAAGTATCCTCAACTGTTTTTCACTTGAGGTAAGACTATTGTTTTTAAATTCGAGGATGAATTTATTTATAGGGGTAGAGTGTAATAACTCACCCAAGTTTAAAAGGAAATTAAGAAGAAATATTGAGAGTTTAAAAGGGATTTATGAAAAACCGAATGAACCGTCAATCGGGTAGAATTTTTTTCTTTTTTTTTTTTGAGATTATCAATAGATCAATAACTAAAATTGATCAAGGACAATTAAATATAGATATTAAAGGGAATTATAGAATTTAGTTGAGAATTTAATTGAATAAAATAGGTAATGAAATAATTAATTCTAGTTAGAAGCTCTAAATAAGCTTAATTGTAAGCATCGCATAGATCTCGATTTTT
>CANXYC011192463.1:0-11175 GCA_948193065.1 Aleurites moluccanus
TAATACCATAAGGTTGCACATATTCTATAATCCCATATTATGAAGGAAAAGACCAAAATGCCCTTAGTGCAAACCGAAGCACCTCAAGCACCTCAATTGAGCAGCTTGCCGGGAATTGTTTTCAACCGGGTTTATTTTTTCATCTATTATTCATATAAACTTAATAATACCATTTACATTCACTTAATTTCTTTTATTTCTTCAAATATAGTGCTAAATCCATAAAAACTCAAAGGGGCTGTAAAATGACCATTTTGCCCCTAGTTCACCAAAAACTCAAAATTTTCCGATTTTGTCCTAACAGCCTTTAAATCACTTCTATGTCTAAAATCAAGTCATATAACATGCATAAATACATCATATAAACATATTATAAAGAAAACAAAAATTTACCCCTAAGTCCCTCTTTAAGGGTTCCAATAGGGTTTAGGTTGAGGTGTTACACCAGACCTCAGATCAATCTTCGAAAAATAGCTGGCACCCTATAGCTGATCAAATAAGTCATCTATCTGAGGCAACGGATACTTGTTCTTCACTGTGACTTTGTTCAGCTGTCTGTAATCTATACACATCCTTAGTGAGCCATCTTTCTTCCTCACAAATAGTACCAATGCACCCCAAGGAGAACTCCTCGGTCTGATGAACCCTCTATCTAATAGTTCCTGTAACTGCACCTTCAATTACTTCAATTTAGTTGGAGACATTTTGTATGGTGGAATAGATCTAGGGTCTGTGCCTGCATGCACCTCTATCTCAAACTCAATCTCCCTATCAGGGGGCAATCCTAGCAACTCCTCAGGAAATACATTAGGAAACTCCTGAACAACCGGCATCTGATCTAATTGCACAGAAGACTTATGTACATCAACCACATATGCCAATTAGGCTAAACAACCTTTCCTAATCATCCTCCTAGCTTGGATAGTAGAAATCAGGTTAACCCGAAACTCCCGAATCTCACCCTGAAACTCAAACTCTGGCTGCCCCTCATGCTGGAATCTAACTCTCTTTTGATAACAGTCTAACACTTCCCGGTGACTCGTTAACCAATCCATACCCAAGATAACATCTAACTCTAACACAGGAAACTCAATCAGATCAGCACGCAAGATGTTATCATCAATCTCAATAATACAATCAAGGTAGTAATAATCAACATCCACAGTATCACCCATAGGAGTAACAATCATTAATGGCACATCTAACAACCTCCTCTCCTTATTCAATTTGGGTGCAAAATGTGGTGACACAAAAGAGTGAGTAGCACCCGAATCAAATAAGGCATCTGCTATCTCATTCTGAATCAAAATGGTACCTGTGACAACATTGTCTGATCTCTAGGCATCCTGGGTGTTGACAGCAAACACTATGCCCTGGCCCCTACCAGCTGAAGTCTGACTTCCACTAGGAGCCTGTCCTCCCATGCCTCTGCCTCTGGCTGTAGCCTCTCTACCCAGATTCTGACTCGCATGAACCACTGGCTGTGATACTGTGACAGATGGCTACTGATCAGCCCTCACTGGACTACTGTTAGCATAATGGCCCTGTTGGCCACACCTCAAACATACACCAGTCTGTCTCCAGCACTCCCCTCTATGTCTCCGACCACAAAATCCACAAGTAGGAATGCTGGAAGTTTGTGTAACTGGTCTCGAAGAACCCTGAGAGTAAGCAGGTGCTGATTGAACTAAAGGTTGTCCCCTACTCTATAGTCTCCTCTTTTAACTACCACCTATAGATCTTTGCTCAAATCGTGGCATTGGCTCAACCTGTCTAGGATGGGAACTGCTCTTCCCCCTCCTAACCTATGATTTGAGAACCCCTTTCCTTTTCTGGTCCCTCTTTGCCATCTTAGTCTTGTATTTCTCCTCCATCTAAGTAGCCTTGTCTATCATTGTAGTCAAAGAAGTGAACTCTGTAGCCAACAAAGCATTATGGAGTGAAGCATGCAAACCCCTCCGAAATCTACTAATCAAATCAGCCTCTGTAGGTACTATATGAGTAGCATATCTACTCAGCCTGACAAACTCCTTCGCATACTCCTCCATTGATTTGTCTCCCTCCTCAAGCTACTCAAATCTGATCAAATTACGAGTCTTCACACCCTAAGTAATGAACTCATCCACTAAACCCTGCCTGAACTCTGCCCAAGTAGGTGGGTGCTCACCATAAAGCCCAGTCTCCATATGCCTAGAGAACCAAGTCCATGCCTTACCCTTAAGCAATAGACCAACCAACTCAACAACCCTCAACTCTGAACATGGAAGTCTCCTCACTACCTTCTCTACCTCCTCCAAGAAATCAACTGGATCTGTACCTTTATATCCCCTGAACTCAGGTAAGTTTAGCTTCAAAAAGCTAAATATGGACACTCCACCCTCCTCAATCTCTCTATAACTTCCTTGTACAGCTGGCTCCCTCTGAGCCCTCACTAACTGCACAGGAGCTGGTGCTACAGGAACTGCCTCTGGTACTACTGGTGGAGGCACTACTGCTAGAGCAGGTGGTGGTTGTGTCTACTGTCTCTCTCGTCTCATCTCTACTATCTCCCTTTGTAACTCCAATAAACCTCTCATCATCTCTACTCTCCAGGGGTCATCGCCCCTCTCAGAATCCTCTGAAGTCTATCGGGATCGAGACAGACCCTCTGATATAGAAATTTCCCTAACCAATGACTCATTGGAGGCTACCTCTGCCTCCCTAGTATCTCTGTCCCTGCTGTTAGATATCTCTGTAATCTATCGAGAAAAATGATAACAGTATCAGATAATAACATAAATGTAGAATAATAACATATAACAGACGATAACAGCAAAAGACGATAAAGGAAATCCTATGCTCCATGGTATACTTAATTCTACCCCATTCTGTATTTAGTCACTATTCCTTTATAATTCAGTCACTATTCATATGTAACCTAGATTCACAGTCTATAAACCTAGTGCTCTGAACCACCTCTGTCACGACCCAGTTTCCCGGACCACGACGGTCTTAGGGCATAAGAGATGCCAATGGCGACCGGCACCCGTAGAACCCAGTATCACATGCATCATCTATAAACCACAATATAATATTCATTTTAGTTAATTACCATTCATTCTGATATTTCGTCATTCATTCTGTCATTTACTGCAAATGGCTGTAATCATCACAATATCATATCATACTATCATCACATAACTCAAAATTTCATCATCAATATATATACATATGTTCATCTCCTAGCTAACTCATACATACCCCATGGAGCAGCTAAATAATGAACACCAAATAATAGTAATACAGTAATCCAGAAAAATATACATCAAATACTGTGGCAGAAATCCTTGGAGAATGGACGATAGGATTCTGCACTCTACTCCTCTCCTGAACTGGGTAAACAATTAAATTGTGAGTATATATGATAATCAGTGAATCTACATACATCATCAATGAAATATAGGCTAAGTAATGGTTTACACATGATAAGGAATAATGGTACAGCATAAATTATATAAGTTTACAGAATTAGTATTAGTAATCAATAGGTATAACAATGGTCACATCAAGTTATAAAATCATATGGTAAGACAGACAAAGGGGCATGAAACACATAGACTATGTGTAATCACACAGTCGATCACAAATCACATAGGCATAAGACTAATCAGGTCCTATGGTCGGGACTAATAACCCTTCCCAGCTAAGGCATCAATATCAATGTGCACATTGCCGACAGTATGTACCCACTACCCTGTCAATGAGGCAGCTCTGTCAAACCACATTTAGGTCAATAGAAATGGATAACAGGTCAATTGACACCAATATGCAATAATGGTGTCATCAATATCAATATGATCAATATCTTTCAAATCAAGTAGAATATGAATCAATGGCATAGAAGAATACAATATATAAGCAAGAATAAAGGTTATGGTAAACAACAAAGGTGTCGAACAAAAGTTGGTTCGGTGGCGGAAAATGGTAGGCCAATTGGTATGCCAACATCGCTAGCGACAATGGCATTCAAATGGTAGGCCTATGGAATAAAAACTAATAGGCCAATGGCAAATGAACTAGGCATTTCATCGAACATGTTGTGGGCATACAAAGTATAGGCATCAAGAAACACAATTCACATTGGCAAACAAAGTATAGGCATCAAGAAACACAATTAAACAACATCTAAATGGGATCAAATGGCAAGGGAAAATTAAGCAAAAACCAAGCAATTCCAAAGGGATGAATAATGTATATTAGGTTCGGCCAAATGAAGGGATTTAGGGCAAGGTTCCAAACAATAATTCAATCAATTATACATGTTATTTGATTCATTATAGACTCACCTAAGCTTCCAAAGCACTTTGAATAGCTCAATTTCCAACCCAATTCACCAAATTCCTCCAAATACCTATATAGCACACTTTGGTTCTAAATTCAATTCAACATCAAATAAACCATCAATTAGCTATCCATTCACATCCAATTAACTAATTATAACATCAATTAACAAAACCTAACACTAATTCAACAACTCATCTCTTACAACTTTCAATTTACCAAACCAATTTAGGGATTTCAACACAATTGCATCAATTGATGCAAACTAACTACAAACTCATTCAATTGAACTTAAATAACACCTAAATAAGCAATCAAACTAAACAAAACACATTCTTACCTCAATTTGCACAAAGTAGCCAAAATTTCCTCTTTGAAATCCTTAGCTCCTTTCTACAAAATAATAATGGAAATGGGTAAAGTTAGAAGAGAACTCAATTTTTCTACCAAATTTCTAAAGATTTGGTGAAGAAATGAAGAAGAAATGGAAGAAAGAAAATCAAAGAAGTGGTTCAGCCTAAGTGATGAAGAAGAAGAAAGATTAAGCAAAACGGCTAAGGCAAAAAATAAATAGAAAAATCAATATGCATAATTACAACTAAATCCCCGAACTTTCATCCATTACACTTTGGTCCAAAATCTTCTGTAATTTATTCTGTCAATTATGTTAAGATTTAGATATCAGAGTGGGGAGTCAATAGGCTTATTTTAATTTATACTTATTTATAAAAATAGTTCTAGAGTCATTCTGTAACCTCGATCGACCAATTTTCACTATTCACCTTTAACTTCCATTTATTTACAATTATGCCACTATTTACTTTTTCAGTGTTCCTAAATGATTTTCATTTCTTTATTTTTACCAAAATTACACTTAAATTATGGTGATCTTTTACCCCCAACTTAACTTCAAAAATTCTTTTGTTGACAGGACAACTCATTTCTCGGTAGTGTTCCCGACATCGCCGCTTTCCGGAAAAGTATCAAGTTCGCTTTCTAATTGTGCCTCTAAAATTATTTCCCACAATTTTAAAACTAATGGACCACATACTGAGAATTAATTCATGCATGAGAGTTATAACTTTCTAGGGTATTACACTACTTGTATGGATCGAAATGTGAGATATATACTTATCATAAGAGTTTGCAGTATATATTTCAACAGAAGGATCTGAATCTTCGACAATGTAGATGGGTGGAGCTACTTAAGGATTATGACTGTGAGATCCTTTATCACTGGGTAAGGCCAATGTAGTGGCTGAAGCATTGAGCAGGAAATCCATAGGCAGTCTAGCTCATATTGTGGTTGGCTAGAGACCTTTGATCTGAGAGATGAGGGAGTTGGCAAATTTGGGAGTGGAGTTGGATATGGGATCCCAGGATTATAACCAGGCTCTGATAGCCCAATTTCGGGTGAAGTCACTGTTACTTGATGATATTAAAGTGACTCAGGATTGGGATCCTTATCTACTGAAGCTCAAGGGAGAGGTACAGAATGGGAAGATGACAGAGTTTGCAGTAGAGGATGGGGTACTTAAATGTGGGAAGCATATATATGTACTAGATTTTGATGGGCTATAGGATCGGATTATGAGAGAGGCTCACTACTCAGCATACAGTGTACATCCAGGGATTACCAAGATGTACCATGATCTGAGAGATGTATATTGTTAGGCTGGTATGAAGAGAGATGTGGCTCAGTTTGTGTCTAAATACTTAGCCTGTCAGTAGGTTAAGTTTGAGCATCAGAAGCGTTCGGGGTTGCTTCAGGAGATTGAGTTGCTAGAGTGGAAATGGGAGCAGGTTATTATGGATTTTATAGTGGGTCTATCGAAGACTAGTAGGGGTTATGACTCCATATGTGTGACTGTAGAGACGAAGTCTGCTCATTTTCTGGAGGTTAAGACCAGCTACACGGCAACTTAGTATGCACAATTATATATGGATAAGATTGTGTGACTTCATGTAGTTCCTTTGATGATCATTTCAGATAAAGGTACACAGTTCACCTCCCGGTTTTGGCAGAAGTTTTAGGAGGCCATGGGTACCCAGTTATGGTTCAATACTGCTTTCCATCCGTAGACTGATGGGCAGTCAAAAAGGACAATCCAGACTTTGGAGGATATGCTTAGATTGTGTATTCTGGATTTCAAAGGTAACTGGGATTATTATTTGCCATTGATTGAGTTCTCCTATAACAACAACTACCACTCTTCTATTGGTATGGCTCTATTTGAAGCATTATATGGTAGAAAATGTAGATCTCCAGTGTATTGGGTGAAGCCAGGAGAGAAGCAGCTTAAGGGGCCAGAGTTGTTCAGGGAGACTATGGAAAAAGTGCTTATGATCAGATATCGGATGAGGACTGCCTTTAGTAAGCAGAAGAATTATGCTGATCTGAAGAGAAAGGATATATATTTTGCAGTTAGTGATCATCTCTTCCTTAAGGACTCACCGATGAGGGGTATTATGAGATTTAGGAAGAGGGGAAAGTTATCACCAAGATTTATAGGCCTATTTGAGATTCTTGAAAGGATAGGTAATGTGGCTTATAGATTGGCTCTTCCATCTAGTATGAGCCATGTACATCCGATTTTTCATATTTTGATGTTGCGGAAGTATGTATCTGATCCATCTCACATACTAGAGGTTCAGGATGTGGGTCTCAATGAAAACTTGTCATATGAGGAGCTTCCAGTGGAGATTATTGATCGACATGTCAGACAGTTACAGAATAAGGAGATCTCGATGGTTAAAGTGCTTTAGAGGAACCAATCCAAGGAAGAGTGTACTTGGGAGAGTGAGCAAGAGATGAGGAGCAGATATCTATTCCTGTTCCAGCAGTGAGGTATGTATTTATTTGTAGGGGGTAGAATGTAATACCCTAGAAAGTTATAACTTGTATTCATGATTTAGTTCTCAGTATGTGGTTCATAAGTCTTGAAATAATGGGGAATAATTTTAGAGACACGGTTAGAAAGCGAACTAGTTACTTTTTCGGAAAGCGGCGGTGTCGAGAATACTGCCGAGAAATTAGCTGTCTGGTCAACAAAAGAATTTCTGAATTGGACCAGGGGGTAAAAGATCACCATAATACATGTGTAATTTTGGTAAAAAGAAAGAAGTGAAAAACATTTAGGAACACTGAAAAAGTAACCAATGGCAAAATCGTAAATAAAAGGAACTTTAAGGTGAATAGTTGAAATGGGTCCGTCGGAGGTTTGAATATAGTTTAATGGTGTAAATGATGTAAATGTATAAGTTCAAATATGGAAATGTTGATTGATATAAGTACTTGAAAATCATATTTGTAATTTGGTGTATGTTTGATATAAAAAGATGAACTAAGTGTTTATGAGTTCTTAACTTGGCATTATAGTGTTGAACATATGAAATGTGAATGAAATGTGGTGATAGAATTGCATTTGATGCATAAAAGAATGGAAAGTGTCAATTGTGTAATATAAGGTCTATGGTGTATAGTATATATGCTTTATGTATATTGATCTACTTTGATATGTGTTTTAATGTGAATTGCATTGAGTATAAGTCTTATTGGAGTGATTTAATTAATATAGGAGAAACTTCCCGAGCTAGGGCCACTGACGGCGAGTCGCGGGCTAACTAGGTCTGTTGAGGAATATTTGGGGTTTTTGTTTGAGGTGAGTCTATATATATGTATCATGCATTATTAATTCATAGTCATGCATTTATGCATATGAAATGATATCCTCGCTTGAAAACTATTAATGATCTATTTTTGGGCAGTTTTGCTAAAATGACCTAAAACAGAGCTGACGAAATGTCTAAAGATGACCTAAACTTTGATTTTGTATAAAAGTTATTCTGAAAGACTTTTTGATGTCTAATCAAGCCTAATTGCTTATCATATATTTATATTTATCATTTGTATAAATAAATTGCCATGGAAATATTGATTTCAAGGAAAACCAGAAAATGCCTGAAAAATGAGAAACAGACCCGTAATTTAGGGGTGTCAGCTGTGCTGGCGCAACTGGGCCCCGGAGACCAAAATTTTCATATTATGTAATATTGCTTATTTGATCTTTGTGATATTATTTAACACCATTATAGTCATATTTGAGACTTAATATTGATACATTCATACTATATGAGACATTTGCATATAATATTATAACAGGACTACTTCGATGGTGTAGTGAGTAAATCCATCTATTGTGTGCACACAGATATATATATATTCTCTGACCTTTGCTAGAGAGGATGAAATTCTCTATGCCATAAGGGTTGATCTACCTTATGTAATGGTGTGCTGGATGGAAATGTGAAAGTAGAGAAATGAAGTAAAAGTACAGTATTATATTATAATATGTTACAGATAACTCATACCTGTTATATTATATGTATTATAGTTCATTATATGTATTTTACTATTCCATTATCAGTTATCTATTATTTACAGATCATTAATTGATAGATGTGGCTTTTCATGAATAGTATTGCATATTCATATATATAGATTCACTGAGTATAATCTTATAATCACCCCAAAGTTGTTAAATGTTTTCAGGACCTCGGTGAAGTAGATATCCATTGGCTACATTATCTTCAACCTTGGATTTCAGATGTATGTATTGAGGTTACTCTAGTGTATAGAAGTTCCTTGGTATAATGTTTATAGGACTTGGTTTGATTAGAAGTTTAAAGATGTTGTTAATATAATCAAAGTGTTAACCAAATCTGATATGAGAATATTAATTATGTATATATATGATATGAGATGTGAATGTAATTATTGAAGTGCTTATTGAGTTGTGTTGATAAATGGAGGTTAAAAGGGGATGTATGTTTATTGGAAGTGTAAATCTTTAATTCTTACGGAAAGATTAAGTTAGAGTTATAAAGAAAACTCTGTCAATTTTTCAATAAGGAATCTTATGATGTTTTAGAAAAAAAAAATACTACTTAAAATGTATCATATGTTTAAGGAATAATTGTTAATGACATTATTAGTTTGTAAAAGTAAAGTTAAAGTAAAAGAATGGGTTCTTTGAGGTACTGGTTGCCTTAGCATTTCCTGTAGCCCAGGACCGTTATAGTCTAAAATTAGGCTGTGACAAAGTTTGTATCAGAGCTAAAGGTCTAGTAAACCTGTAATGTTATATGTTAGTAATAGAGTAAATACCAAGGAACATAGGAATTTATGTATCGTCTAAGTGTTATCTTCATTGTTTTAAATTCTGCGAATCTATAGTACGAATATTCCTTTATGTTATGTAAATTGTTGGTTTATTTAAATATATGCAGATGTCGAGAAGTGTGAATAGAAGGGATATACCTGAATTGGAGGGTGAGCATAGAGCATCTAGTGGAGAGCCTAAGGTAGGCACTGATGCTTCTATACAGGTAGAGAGGATTAGTCCTGAACCACATAGTTCACAGCAATGTACAGAGGTGATTAATATTGGTGAGACTTCATTGAGACAGGAAATGTAGGATTTTAGGCAGGAAATGTTAAGGAGAAATCAGGAAATGATGCAGATGTTACAGGCACATATAGCAGCACAGGCAGCAGCAGTACCACAGCCACCTCCACCAACTGTTCAGCCTGTTATACAGCCTGAGATACCACCAGCACTAGAGAGAGTACCAGTTGAGCAAAGAAGGGTAAGAAATCGTAAAATCATACCTAAGGGTATGTTAGTGTAGGTGCTTTAAAGACAATCATTGTAATGATGTTTTTAGAAATATATTAATAAAAAGGCATTATTTATTAATCAGTACTTATTATTATTTAGAGTAATATTGTATAACTGTTTAATAAAGTCTATGGTATGAACATAGCATGGAGGCATTCATAATGAGATCATGATAGTGAGACGCTTATCATGTGCAATTATGTTTTAACCTAAATTTTCCTAGTCATAGAATCAATGAGAATGGACATTATTTATTCGAAAAGACTAGCACATGCGTATACTATTTGATTTGATCAAATCATTTGATGTCATAAAGATGCTAATATTGAGATGTTTGAGGATAGCATGTGGATGCTTACTAAGAGTAATAAGTACATCGGAGTGATCGTAGGAGATAGTCATATGGAAATCTAAACAATGTTAATGGCATATCTCTACATGGAAATGTGCAAATGTCCTTAGACTTGAGATGCTTAAGAGTGATCTAGAGCGAAGATGCTACACTTTAATTCCACGCCTAGCTCTCCCAAAGGGTCTGCTTAAAGGGTGGGCATTGAGTATAGCTTGACACACTCGTAGATATTTAAGTAGTCAACAAAGGATATCATAACTCCTGTTAGAAGGAGAATTTTACCTAAGGCCTCTTGTATGAGAACATTACTGGAAATCTTTGGCCAAAGTGGATAGTACTTAGAGATAGTCTCTAAGGAAATCATTTTAGTAATGATGCTTGGATTACAAGGAACTACTATTTGGTCTAAGTGTGGTGTAGCCAGCTTAGTGGAGTTAACACAATATCTATACATTAAACAGAACTTGGTAAAGAGGCTTGAAGGGACTAGTAGCACAATATTGTTCATGTGTTAGGATTTCTGTTTACCATTTGCAATTTCTGATTACTTGGGGGTCATGATGTGTGGCAAGATACCGCTCATGATCTACTTAAGTTAGAAAGGTTCAATTGGAGAATTGATTATGAATTAAAGAAGTTTAATTCATATAATCCTTATTGGACAAGAATTAATTTTTATGAAAATTTCCTATTTTGGAAATAGGAATTCCACTTAAGAGTTTCCTAAATTAATTTAAGGAAATAATTAAGGACTTAAGTTTCTATTTAATTAGGGAACCTATTAGGTCACATGCATAGAAGTGTTTCAAACAATAAGTGAAA
>CANXYC011192503.1:0-10739 GCA_948193065.1 Aleurites moluccanus
TTAATGGGATATTTTGTGGATTTATGATACAAATATTATCAGAATGTATGATGGTTAATAGAATGATTGGTAAATATTGAATATGACTTATATGCACTATATTGAATTGATAGGATTGATATGACTGATATGGGTTCTACGAGTGTCAGTCGCCATTGGTATCCCCCATGCCCTAGGACTGTCACGGCTTGGGAAACCGGGTCGTGACATACATATATCAAATACATTGTACAAGTCCTTCTTTACTATCTTTTTAGTTTGAACCATAGAAATGAAATTGATTCTAATTCCATACCTATCAATCTGGAATTCTAATTCTGGCACTCAGAATCTGACTTTCTCCTTATATCAATCAATAACTACTCAATGAACAATTCACCATTCAATACCAAGTATTATATTAATTGCAACACAAATAACTCTATCAAATTAGCAAGTAAAACATTACCATAAGCTTGAATATCACATCTCAGATAACCATAATTCACTTATATATTTTCCCCATAAGTGCACTTGTCTTTAAGACACATTCAATAATTTATATCTCTCTATTTAACTGATGCAAACAAATAGTGTATGGTACCAAAGTCAACCAATGCTTCTGTTATATCATTCTGTATTCAAATCACCTATCTCTACATCATCAGCTCCCTGTGCCTCCTGGGTGTTAATAGCAAAAACTATTCCCTGACCCCTACCAGTTGAAGCCTGATTAATACTGGGAGCCTGTTCTCCCCTGCCTCTATCTCTGGCTATAGTCTCTCTACCCATATTCTGACTGGTCTGTACCATGGGTTGAGAAACTGTAATTGATGGTTGTTGCTGCTGATTACCCCAAAGAAGACATCTGTTAATAAAGTGACCCTGTTGGCCACACTTCAAACATGCCCCTGACTGTAATCGGCACTCCCCTTCGTGCCTCCGTCCATAAAATCCACATACTAGTATACCAAGTGCCTACACTGCTAGTCTAGATGAGCCCTGTGAATAAGCAGGTGTAGACTGTACCACTGGTGGTCCCCTACTCTGTAATCTCTGCCTCTGACCACCACCTAATGATCTCTGCTCGAATCGGGGCACTGGCTCTGCCTGTCTAAGATGGGAGCTACTCTCCCCCTTCCTAGCCTGTGATTCTGGACCCCTCTTTCTCCTATGTTCTCTCTTTGCCCTCTCAGTCTTATACTTTTCCTCCATCTGAGTAGCTTTGTCTATTATTGTAGTCAATGATATAAATTCTATGGCAAGCAAAGCATTATGCAGGGCAGCATGCAATCCCCTCCTGAACCTACTGATAAGATCTGCCTCAGTAGGTACTATATGAGCAGCATATCTACTCAGCCGTATGAACTCCTCGACATACTCTTTTACAGAACAGTCTCCCTGCTCCAGCTGCTCAAATCTGATCATATTACGGGTCCTAACACCCTCAGTGATGAACTCATCAATCAGACCCTACCGAAACTCTGCCTAAGCAGGTGGGTGCTCTCCATATAGCCTGGTCTCTATATGTCTCGAAAACCAAGTCCATGCTTTACCCTTAAGCAATAAATCCACTAACTCAACTGATCTCAACTCAGAACAAGGTAGTCTCCTCACTACCTTCTCCACCTCCTTCAGAAAATCAACTGAATCTATACCTCTGTCTCTTCTAAGCTCCGGTAAGTTTAGTTTTAGAAAACTAAACATGGAAACTCCTCCCTCCTCAATCTCTCCCCAGCCCCCCTATAAGGCTGGCTCCCTCTGAGCCCCCATTGGCTGTACAGGAGCCGGTGCCACTACCTCAGGCACTACTGGTGGAGGTACTACTACAGAAGTAGGTGGTGGTTGTGCCTGCTGTCTCTCCCTCCTCAAATCAGCTAACTCCCTCCTTAACTCCATCATACCTCTCATCATCTCTAGCCTCCATGGGTCATCTCCCCTCTTTGAATTCTCTGAAGTCCGTCGAGATCGAGACAGACCCTCTGATACACTAACCTCCCTCACTAGGGACTCATTGGAGGCAACCTCAGCCACCCTAGTGTCTCTGTCTCTGCTATCAGATATTTCTGTAATTTGTTAGGAAAAATAAAAACGGTCTCAAAATATAGTAAAAATGAAAAATATAGACATATAACAGACGATAACATCAATAGATGACAAAGGAAATCCTATGCTCCATGGTATACTTAATTTTACCCCATTATGTACTTAATCACTATTTCTCTGTAATTCAGTCACTATTCATCTGTAACCTAGATTCACATTCTATAAACCTAGTGCTCTGATAACACCTCTGTCACGACCCGGTTTCCCGGACCGTGATGGTTCTAGGACACGAAAAATACCAATGGCGACCGGCACCCGTAGAACTCAGTACCATATGCACAGTCTATAAACCTCAAGTAATTATTCATTTTAATTAATTACCATCCATTATGCAATTCTGTTATTCATTCTGTTATTTTGTCAAGCATTCTGCAGTTAGCTGTAACATTCACATATCACATCATAATACCATCATATAACTCATAATATAATTATCAATATATCATTCACAATATTCATCTCCTAACTAACCCATAGATACCCATGGAGCAGCTAGATAAAGAAACCTCGAATATAAATACAGTAATCCAGAAATACACAAAATAGACTGCAGTAGAAATCCACGAAAGATAGACGTCGAGATTCTGCAACCTACTCCTTTCCTGAAATGGTTAAACAATGAAAGAATGAGTATGGATGATACTCAGTGAATTTACACGCATCACAATAAATAATAATAGTCATAAATAGGCAATGGTGACAGTTAAAGGAATTTCAGTATATAGAATGGATATTATGGTACAGTAATGCCAAAAAAATAACCAATAGGCTCGGTTACATATGGAAAGATAGATATTGGGATGGATTGTATGAAAAGAAATCATACAATCTACAGTCAGTCAATATATAAGGACCATGTAGGTCACCAGTATCATATAAGCATAAGGCTGATCAGGTCTTATGGCCAGGACCATAACCCTTCCTAGCTAGGGTTCAATACTACCATGTGCACAAGGTCGACAGTATTTCCCCACTACCCTGTCGAATCGGTAGTTCTGCCAAACCATATTAGGGTCAATAACGAGGAATACCATAAGCAACAATGGCATCTGGATAACAGTCAATCAAATAATAATCAGCTCGGTATCAATCAATATAATATTCAATATGCTCATTGACAATATCATATACAATGTATAATCAATAATATTAAGTATGGCAATAAGGAAAAGTATGAAACAAAAGTTGGTTTGGTGGCCAAAATTGATAGGTCAATTGGCATGCCAATGTCGCTGGCGACAATGGCATTCAATTGGTAGGCCTATGGCATGCAACCCATTAGGCTAAAGGCAAATGAACTAGGCATTTTATCGAACACTTGGTGGGCATACATTGACAAGCCAATGGGTTAGGTTTTGGTACAAAATTGTCTTGCCCATTCAAACCAACAACAAGGTACATTGTCACACAAAGCAAAGGTATCAATGAACACAATTTAAACAACATTAAAATGGATCAGACGGCTAAGGAAAAAATCAAGCAAATCAAAAAAATCCAAAGGCAACACAAAGGCAAAATGGTTCGGCCATTTAGGACTTTTCACAAATGGTGTCCAATAATCAATTCAAGCATTTAGGCATGATAATTGATGCAATGTAAACTCACCTAATGATCCAATTAGCCAATGTGCACTCCAATTGCACCAATTCCACCAAAAATCCCCAAATTTGCTACTTTGAAAACTCAACTTACACAATCTTTAATTCTATATCAAATTAACCATCAATTAGTTGTTCATTCATCTCCAATTAACCATTTCTAACATCAATTAGCAATTCCTAACACTAATTCAACATATCATCCTTTACAACTTCAATTTACCAACACAATTTAGGAATTCCATCAAATTAGCAACAATTGAAGTAATTAAACATATTACCCATTCAATTCAACCTAAATAAACACTAAATCATCAATCAAATGAAACAAAATAACTCTTACCTCATAATCACCCAAATGGCCGAAATCTACATGAAGTATTTCCTCCAAATCCTTTGCTCGTCACTTCAATTTAAGGATAGAATTGAGTTTAGCTAGGTTGAATTGCTATTTTTCCATCAAAATCCTAAAGAAAACTATAAGGAAATAAAGAAATGGAAGATGGAAGACATGGAAGAAAGCTACGGCAATGGAAGATAGCAAAAATGGAGATGGTGAAACCAAAAATGGTGATGGTAAATAAGACTAAATCAAATGGCAAATTACAACTAAATCCCTAATCTCTCATCCTTTACACTTTGGTCCTTATATCTTCTGTAATTTATTCTGACAATTCTGTCAGGATTTAGATATCAGAGTGGGGAATGTATAGGCTTATTTTAATTTATCCTTATTTATAAAAATGGTTCTGGAGTCATTCTATAACCCTGACCGACCACTTTCCACTATTCACCTTGAATTTCTCTTTATTTACGAAAATGCCATTGCTTACTTTTTCAGTATTCCTAAATGATTTTCACTTCTTTATTTTTACCAAAATTAGACATAAATTATGGTCATCTTTTACCCTCATATTAACTTCATATATTCTTCCATTGACCGGATTGCTTATTTTTCGGCAGTGTTCCCGGCACTGCCAGTTTCCGAAAAATTGTCAAGTTTGGTTTCTAACTGTGTCTCTAAAATTATTTCCCACCATTTCAAGACTAATGGACCACATACTGAGAATTAATTCATGTACATGAGTTAGGAATTTAAATGGTATTACAGTATTATATTCTACCCCCTTTCAAATAAATTCGTCCTCGAATTTAAATTAAACACATACCTTATTGATGGAACAGGAATGAATATTTTTCCTTCATCTCCTGCTCGCTCTCCCAAGTGCACTCCTCCATTGATTGATTCCTCCAGAGCACTTTCACTATTGGGATTTCTTTATTTCGCAATTGCCTGAATTGTCGATCAACTATCTCCGTTGGAAGCTCCTCATTTGACAAGTCCTCGTTAACCCCAACATTCTATATCTCCAATATGTGTGATGTTTCGATAGATCCGTAGCATAGAGATGTGGAATACCGGATGAACATAGCTCAAATTAGGTGGAAGAGCCAATCTATTGGTCACATTGCCAATCTTCTCAAGAATCTCAGACGGACCTATAAATCTTAGTAATAGCTTCCCTTTCTTCCCAAATCTCATGATACCTCTCATTGGTGAGATCTTAAAGGAGACATGATCACCAACTGCAAAATGTACATCCTTCCACTTCGGATCGTCATAACTCTTTTACCTCCTGAAAGCGGTTTTCATCCGATCTCTAATCATTGGCACCTTTTCCATTGTTTCTTTAATCAACTCTAGCCCTTCTAACTGCTTCTCCCCTGGTTCCACCCAGCATACTGGAGATCTACACTTCCTACCATATAGTGCTTCATATGGAGCCATTCCAATAGAAGAATGATAACTATTATTGTAGGAGAATTTAATCAATGGCAGATATTGATCCCAATTACCTTTAAAATCTAGAACACACAACCGAAGCATATCTTCCAAAGTATGGATTGTCCTCTCTAACTGTCCATTGGTCTGTGGATAGAAAGTAGTACTGAACCGTAACTGAGTACACATAGCCTCTTCAAACTTCTACCAAAACTGAGAAGTAAACTGTGTACCTCTATCCGAGATGACCATCAATGGAACTCCATAAAGTTGCACAATTTTCTCCATATACAGCTGTGCATACTGAGCTGTAGAGTAGTTGGTCTTAACTTCCAAGAAATGAGCAGACTTCTTCAATCAATCTACAATAACCCTTATGGAGTTATAACCTCGTGTAGTCCTCGGTAAACAGACTACAAAATCCATAGTAACCTACTCTTATTTCCACTCTGGCAACTCGATCTCCTGAAGTAAACCTGATGGTTTCTGATGCTCAAACTTAACCTACTGATAGGCTAAGTATTTAGAGACAAACTGAGCTACATCTCTCTTCATAACAGGACACCAATATACATCCCTCAAATCATGGTACATCTTGGTAATCTCTGGATGTACACTGTATGATGAATAGTGAGCCTCTCTCATAATCTGATCTCGTAGCCCATCAATATCAGGTATACATATTCTCTTCCCACACTTCAATACATCATCCTCTACTGTGAACTCTGACATCTTGCCATTCTGACCATCTCCCTTAAGCTTCAGTAGATATGGATCCCTATTATGTGCCACTTTAATATCATCAATCAACAGTGACTTAACTCAAAATTGGGCTATCAGAGCCTAGTTACGATCCTAGAATCCTAAATCTAACTCCATACCCATGTCAACTAACTCCCCCATCTCACGGATCAATGGTATCCTGATAACCAAGATGTAAGCTAGACTGCCCATAGACTTCTGACTCAATGCATCAGCTACTGCATTAGCTTTGCCCAGATGGTAAAGGATTTCACAATCATAATCCTTAAGCAACTCAGCCCATCTATACTGCCGGAGGTTTAGATCCTTCTGTTGAAATATATACTACAAAATATTGTGATCAGTATATATCTCACATTTAGAACCATACAAAAAATGCCTCCAAATCTTCAATGCAATCACCATAGCCGCCATCTCTAAATCATATGTCGGATAGTTCACTTTATGCTTTTTTAACTAACGAGAAGCATAAGCAATCACTCTCATGTTCTGCATCAACAAACCTCCTAATCCAACTAGAGAAGCATCACAATACACTATAAATTTCTCACCCTCTGCAGGCAATGCTAACATTGGAGCACTCATGAGGCAAGACTTCAAAGTTTGAAAACTGCTCTCACATTCATCAGCCCACAAATAACGCTCCTATTTTCGATTTAACTTAGTCAACTTAGTAGCAATTCTGGAGAAATCCTTGATAAACAGTCTGTAGTACCCTGCCATACCTAAAAAACTAAGGACTTCAGAAACACTAGTAGGCCGAGGTCAATTCACAACTGCTTCAACCTTCTGAGGATCTACCTTAATACCATCTTTACAAACCACATGCCCAAGAAAACACACTTCAGTCAGCCAAAATTAACATTTAGATAATTTAGCATACAACTGATGCTCTCGAATTGTCTGCAATACAATCCTTATATACTCTACATGCTCCTCCTCACTCCTGGAATAGATAAGAATATCATCAATGAACACTATTACAAATTTATCCAAGAATGGCTTGAACACCCTGTTCATCAAATCCATAAATGCAGTGGTGCATTAGTCAACCCGAATGGCAACACTAGGAACTCATAATGTCCATATTGGGTCTTGAAGGCAGTCTTAGGTACATCACCCTTCTTAATTTTCAACTGGTGATACCCAGATCTCAGATCAATCTTCGAAAAATGACTAGCACCCTGCAACTAATCAAACAGATCATCAATTCATGGCAACAGATATTTGTTCTTCATTGTCACCTTGTTCAAATGTCTATAATCAATGTATATTGTCAGTGAACCATCTTTCTTCTTTACAAATAACACTAGAGCACCCCATAGAGAACTGCTCAGTCTAATAAATCCTTTATCCAATAACTCCTGTAACTGCACCTTTAATTCTTTCAATTCTACTGGAGCCATTCTGTAAGGAGGAATGGATATCGGATCGGTGCCTGAATAAACCTCAATCTCAAACTCTATCTCCCTATCTGGTGGTAATCTTGACAATTCTTCTGGGGAGGCATCAGGAAACTCCTGAACTACAGGTATCTGATTAAGCTCCACTGAAGACTTTTATACATATATTACATGAGCTAGATATGCTGAACAATCTTTCCCTATCATCCTTCTAGCCTAGATAGCAGAAACAAGATTGACTCTAAATTCACGTCTATCACCCAGAAACTCAAACTCTGGCTTTCCCTTAGGCTAAAATTTAACCTTATTCTCATAGTAATCAATGACTGCACGATGTGTTGTCAGCCAATCTATGCCCAGAATCACATCTAGCTCTAACACAGGCAGTTCTATCAAATCTACATGCAAAATGTTGTCATCAATTTCAATCACAGAGTTAGGATAATAATAATCCACTTCTATACTCTCACCCATCGGTATAGCTATCTCTAAAGGCACATTCAACAATTTTCTCTCCTTATGCAATTTAGGTGAAACAAAGGAATGCATAGCAACAGAATCAAACAAGGCATCTACAATCTCATTCTAAATCATAATAGTACTTGTAACCACATTATCTGATCTCTGTGCCTCCTGTGTGTTGAATGCAAATACTCACCCCTAATCTCTGCCTGCTGGGGCCTAACTACTGCCTGGTTCCTGACCTCTATCTCTGCCCCCACTAGGAGCCTCTCTGACCACATTCTGACTCATTTACACTACAGGCTGAGAAACTGAAGCAGATGGCTACTGCTCACCCCATAAAGGACATTAGCTAATAAAGTGACCATGCTGCCCATATTTCAGGCAGGCACCCATTTGATGCCGACACTCCCCTCCGTGCCTTCTATC
This sequence comes from Aleurites moluccanus, assembly GCA_948193065.1. Classification (NCBI taxonomy): domain Eukaryota; kingdom Viridiplantae; phylum Streptophyta; class Magnoliopsida; order Malpighiales; family Euphorbiaceae; genus Aleurites; species Aleurites moluccanus. The sequence goes on from CANXYC011192503.1 coordinate 8,523, forward strand.
ACATAAACTATAGATAGGCATACTGGGCATCTGTACAGCAAGTCTCAAAGAACCCTGAGAATATGCAAATGTTGACTGTATCGGAGGTCTCCTACTATGTGTCCTCCTCTTCTGACTGTCAATCTGAGATCTCTGATCAAATCTAGACACTGGCTCACTCTGTCTTGGCTGGAAGCTGCTCTCCCCCCTTCTACTCTGAGCTTCGGGTCCCTCCTTTCTCTTTTGATCCCTCTTAGCCCTCTCTGCCTTATATTTCTCTTCCATCTGGTTTGCCTTGTCGATGACTATAGTCAGAGATGTAAACTCTGTAGCCAATAGAGTATTGTGAAGTGAAGCATGTAAACCTCTCCTGAACCTGCTGATCAAATCAGCCTTAGTAGGAACAATATGGGTAGCATACCTACTCAGTTTGATGAACTCCTCTGTATACTCTTCCAATGACCTATTTCCCTACTCGAGCTATTCAAACTGAATCACATTTCTAGTCTTCACCCTTTCTGTTTTGAACTCATCTATCAACCCCTATCCAAACTCATCCTATGTAGGAGGATGCTCACCAAACAGTCTGGGCTCCATCCTACGAGAAAACCATGTCTAGGCTTTCCCTTTCAACAATAATCCCACTAGCTCCACTGCTCTAGTGTCAGAACAAGGTAGTCTCCTAACTACCTTCTCAACCTCCTCAAGAAAATCAATTGGCTCATTGCCTCTGTTGCCCCTAAACTCTGGCAGGTTTAGCTTCAGAAAGCTAAACATAGATATTTCGCCCTCATCTATAACTCAGCGGCCTCCCTATACAATAGGCTCACCAGGAACCACAATTGGTTGTATAGGAGCTAGTGCAATTGGCACTGCAGTTGGTGCAACAAGGGGTGGCACTGCTGCTGGAACTTGTGGTGGCTGTATATTCTGACGCTCTTGCCTCAAATATGCCAATTTCCTACATAACTCTATCATCTCTACTCTCCAGGGATCATCACCCATCTCTGTATCCTTTGTAGTCCGTCGAGATCTAGACGGACCCTCTGAAACTGAATACTTTCTTACTAGTGACTCATTAGAGACTACCTCTGCCTCTCGAGTATCCCTGTCTCTATCATCGGACATCTTTGTAAACTGTCAGAAAAACAGAAAGCGTACTCAATATATTACAGAAATGTTGAATACTAACACATATTAGACGAATACAGCAAAAAACGATATAAGAATTCCTATGCTCCATGGTTTACTTAACTCTACCCATTCTATACTTAGTCACTATTCCTCTGTAATTCAGGTACTATTCATTTATAACCTAGAGCTCTGATACCACCTTTGTCAAAACTCAATTTCGAATCGCGATGGTCCTAGGATGCAGGAGATGTCAATGGCGACCGGCACCTGTAGAACCCAGTATTACATGCAATTATCTATAACCATCAATTAATTAATCAATTTACTTAGTTACTATTCATTCTGACATTCTGTAAACTGTATGCAATTATAATGCTGTTGGCCGTAACATTCATCATAACAAGTCATATCAATACTTATACTCCATAATATATCATATATACATGTTCATAGCTTAACTAATCCATACATATGTAACACCTCAACCTAAACCCTATCGGAACCCTTAAAGAGGGACTTAGGGGGAAATTTTTGTTTTCTTTATAACATGTTGTTATTGTGTATTTATGCATGAAAATGATATATATGCATGTTATATGACTTGATTTTAGGCATTGAAGTGATTTAAAGGCTATTAGGATGAAATCAGAAAATTTTGAAATTTTTGTGAACTGGGGGCAAAATGGTCATTTTATAGCCCCTTTGGATTTTAATGGATTTAGCACTATAAATGACGAGAGAAAAGAAAATAAGTGAATGTAAATGGAATTATTAAGTTTATTTGAATAATATACGAAAAAATAAACCGGATTGAAAACAGTTCCCGGTAAGCTGCTCAATTGAGGTGCTTGAGGAGCTTGAGGTGGTTTGGGTTGCACTAAGGGCATTTTGGTATTTTCCTTTATAATATGGGATTATAGAATGTGTGCAACCTTATGGTATAAGTTTAGGCATGATTAAATCCAACCATTGGATTAAATGATCGAAAAATGGACAGTTGGATCAATAGGTTGCAAATTTGCTATCATAAGCTTGATGTATTGGATTTTTGCTTTTAGTTTTTGATTTGGTGTGGCAAATACATGTGTTAGCCACCAATGTTGA